>JAZHYW010037466.1:0-42825 GCA_037355805.1 Ixodes ricinus
GGCACGCGCTCCCCGGCCGCCAGCTCCTTGCCACGCGCTCCTCTTCAAGACGTCTCTGGCCGATTTCCTCCTCGTCTCGATCTCCTCGTGCCAGTGATATGGCTTATTACGAACCGCTTAAACGTTCCAACACACTCCCCACCGAATGGATGGGAGTCCATTCTAAACTTCCATTAACTCCAACGGATACACAAGCTGCACTGGCCTTCGCAAAATGCTGCCGCGATGCACTCGGATCTCACACGACCGGATCCGAGAATCTCGGCCGTGGAACACTCTTTCTACTCGCCCGAGCTTCCATAGCAGGCGGGGAAGCGGCTCTTTTAACAGAACAATTTGACCCTCCCTGATGGGCGCAGACTGCCTGTTCTGAGTGGCGTACGCTGATCTGAGTTCTCGAAGATACTCTTCCCTCCATGTTCCCCAAAATCGGTTAAGCAGTTGTTTTCGCTGCCGCCAGAGCACGCGAAGCGCCTCCGGTGTGGAAGCGGGCGTGTCCCCACCCGTCGGCGGAAGTGTCGTCAGCCGCCTCCCAACTAGGAAACTGGCCGGCGTGAGCGGGGTCCCCTCTCCGACCCCGTCGTGCACAAATGTTAATGGCCGCGAATTCAACACGGCCTCTACCTCAATCAGAACGGTGGTCAATTCCTCTGTGTCCAGACAGTTCCTTCCGATAACCTTTCTTAAAGACACCTTTACCGAGCGCACAAGCCTCTCGTAAAATCCTCCCCACCATGGGGCTCTCTCGACAATAAACCTCCACTGGATACCCGCGTTCGCAAAGTGGCTGACCACGTCTGGGTGGCGCAACGTCTTCCAAAGTTTCGTGAGTTCCTTCGACGCTCGTTTGAAGGTCAACGCATTGTCTGAATAAATTACGCGGCACAGCCCTCGGCGCGACACAAATCGACGGAAGGCAAAGAGAAAGCTCCGGGTCGACAGGTCTGGAACCAACTCCAGGTGCACAGCCCGCGTGACTGCACACGTGAACAGCACCACGTAGGACTTGCATGTGAGGTCCTTGCCCTTGACGTAGAGGGGGCCCGCAAAGTCCGTGCCGACTACCTCGAAAGGGTCCGCTCGTGTTGTCCGGGCATCCGGCAAGGGTCCCGTGGGGACACTCGCGGGGGTCGCGCTAAAGCGCTGACAGGTCACGCAGGCACGCACCACTTTCTTCACCAGCTCTCGGCCCCGCAGAATCCAATACTGGTTACGGAGCTGCACGAGAGTATCTCTGACTCCCGCGTGCAGCAGCTGTCGGTGCGCGTCGATTGCCAGCAAAGTTGAATATCGATGCTGCTTGGGCAGGACGATCGGGTTTCGTTCGTCATACGTCATGTTGACGGACTGGAGGCGACTTCGAATGCGAAGTACTCCCCGCTGATCGATGAATGTGGCGAAGTCTTGGAGGTGAGAACCAGGCGGGGTCTTCGTAGCGTTGGTCGCGCAGCGAAGCTCGGTAGCGAACGCCGAGCGCTGCGCCTCCTTTATCCAGTGAGTTCGCGCTGCCTCGATCTCCTCGGCTGTCAGTGGTCCCGTTCGTCTTTCAGTTGACCTGACGTTGTGGAGAAATCGAAAAATCCTAGCCGTTATTCTGTTGATTCTTGAAGCCGAGCTGAATGTGGTGACGTCGAGCAACGATGCAGATGGTGTTGAAATGTCCAATATTTCAGCTCTCGGTCTCCTCTCCTCGAGCTTATCTCGACGTGGCTCCTCGCGCTTCTCCTTGGGCCGTTCTTTAGCTGGCAGTGGCAACAAACTGGTCCCCGAACAACAGAGGGGAGCGGAGACCAATCCAGATGCGGTAAGACCTCGTGACATGAGGTCGACGGGGTTCTTCTTTTCAGGGAAGTGGTGCCACGTCGCGCTTTCACAGTTCTTCTGTGGCATTCGAGCAACCTTGCTGTCTGCCAACCTGACGTCTACCCTCCATGGAAGGCCGACTTCGTACGTCCCATTGTTCTTGGCGATCTTGGTTTCGGAGTCTCGCATGACGTCGTTGTCCGAAGGATCCTCCACCGATGCGTCGATGACACCCATGCTCTCAAGTTTCCAGGATTGCTTAAAGCTTGGCAAGGGTTGGGACTCTTGCACAGCCGTTCTCAGCACGACCACCTGGGAGCAACTAATAACCGCGGATGTTGACATCGTTCGTCCCTGAACCGCCCATCCGAATACGGTCTCTACTGCAGTCAGGTCTCCGCTCAGTCGGTGAATTCTTCCTGTGATGCACCCCCAGTAGTGGTCTGATCCCAGCAGTATGTCGACGCCGCGTTGTTCCAGTCCGGTCATGTTGTCTCCCACGGGACAGCCGAGTTTCTCTAATGTTGCCACGATGGCTTCATCTGGGCTCGGAAGATCCTGCTCACATATGGTAGGTGTCTCGAGAGCGTCGATATCATATCTTTTGTTGTAGAGTTGGTCTCGCAAAGTCACTTGAACCCTGCGAAACGTACGTTCAGTGCTTTCGCCCCCGAACACGCCGATTGTGAGGATCTCTGTCCCGAGCAATTTGCAGTCCAGTCGCTGAGACAGTTCTTCAGTTATGAAGGAGCGCTGACTGCCGCTGTCGAAGATAATACGGGCAAGCTTCCTTCTCTTTGTACCTTCTGCCCACGCAGTAACCGTTTGTAGGAGCACTGCCGGCTTGCTGTTCCTACCACGTACATGCATAGCGACCGGTGCCGGTTCCTTCGGTTCCGTCTCATTCGATCTGGTGGACGTTTTTCCCGGCGCGTAATTCGGGTCGCACATGGTGGACGCGTGCCTGCCTTGACATTTGCCACAGCTGGGTGCTCCTCGACATAATCTCGCCATGTGATTGGCCTTCGTGCAGCGGAAGCACCTCCGGTCTGCTTGCAACCTACGCTTCTTCTCCGCCAGCCCTATTCTTGCGTTACATTCCGGTGTTCCGTGCTCTTTTGATTTGCAAAGGAAGCACTCTAAGCCGTCCATGCTGCCGTGCAATGCCGCCGCAGTAGAGCTGCGAGTCTGAGCGTTGATCGTTGACCTCTTCACAGAGCCATGCGTCAGAGAAGGAGGTCTGGGCTTACCGACGACGTCTTCCAGCTGGTGTTTTGGTGTCCTTTCTCGGCTCTCCACCTCGATGCGTAGAAAGTCGAGGAGAGACCGCAGAGCCCTCAGGTGGACTTGCTGTGGGGCGGATTCCAAACTGGCGTCTGTCGTTGATGCCCTTGCGGCGTTGGCATTCCCGGTCTCCTCCGCCGACATCTTCCGGTTGAAATCGAGAGTGACATCTCTCGGTAGCACTCGCAAAAGAACTGTGTAGAGCATAGCGCCATACGCCTCTTCGCCCACCCCTAACGCTCTAAGGCCTCTGATGTGCGCCTGTAGAGTGTCGTATAAACGCCGTAGGGCTCGGGTGTTCCGTTGTGGTGGCACTGGCTGTATGTCCATGAGACCTTCCATGTGGTCCTGGATAAGCGTCTCTTGCTTCCCGAACCGCTGCTGCAGGAGCTCGATGGCGTCCGCGTAACACTCAGCGGTCGGCTGTAATCCACCGATGGCGGCTGCTCCATCGCCGGTCAGCGCTGATCGCAGATAGTTGAACTTTTCTGATGGCGTGAGTTCCGGATTTTGATGAATGGCGGTATCGAATTGCTGCCAGAAGGGTTGCCAGTCCTTTAGGTGCCCGTTGAATTGGATCAGCTTCAATTTTGGGAGTTTGATCTTTGAGGTCACCGAGGATCCTCCGTTCCGATCTTCGTTCGATTGTCCCCTTGCTGGGTGGTCTGCCCTCCGCGCTCTTCATCTTTTGTTTGAGTTTGGTGAGGTACGTGACGATCTTGTCCGAATACTCGATCCCATGAGTGAACTCTGCTTCTGCATCTTGCCCCGTGATCAGAGGTTCGATCGCCGCGTCCACGTCGTTCAGTTGGTCGCGGGCCAGATGAATACGCTCGATTAGAACCTCGAGGTCGTTGACGCTTGGCGTAGCTGAGAGTAGTAACGCGTCGGCCTCACCAATGAGTCGTGTCACTTGCATTCGATGCGTCTTTCTTTTTTCTTGAGGACGTCCATGATCGTTGATCGTTCTGGCTTGGCTTGATGGAAAGTTGCTGTAAACCACCAGGTTCCCTTCGTTCAGTCGTTCCTCCCGGGTTTCGGCACCAATGTAGGAACCTCTGGTAGTCGTCGATGGTTACATTCCAGCAAAACTTTTATTTCACACTATCTACAAGCTGCAAGCGATGCGATCTGGCGTGGCGTTCCCATCCGTTCGACGCACGAGCTCCCCACCACGCGCGCCCCGGCACGCGCTCCCCGGCCGCCAGCTCCTTGCCACGCGCTCCTCTTCAAGACGTCTCTGGCCGATTTCCTCCTCGTCTCGATCTCCTCGTGCCAGTGATATGGCTTATTACGAACCGCTTAAACGTTCCAACACACTCCCCACCGAATGGATGGGAGTCCATTCTAAACTTCCATTAACTCCAACGGATACACAAGCTGCACTGGCCTTCGCAAAATGCTGCCGCGATGCACTCGGATCTCACACGACCGGATCCGAGAATCTCGGCCGTGGAACACTCTTTCTACTCGCCCGAGCTTCCATAGCAGGCGGGGAAGCGGCTCTTTTAACAGAACAATTTGACCCTCCCTGATGGGCGCAGACTGCCTGTTCTGAGTGGCGTACGCTGATCTGAGTTCTCGAAGATACTCTTCCCTCCATGTTCCCCAAAATCGGTTAAGCAGTTGTTTTCGCTGCCGCCAGAGCACGCGAAGCGCCTCCGGTGTGGAAGCGGGCGTGTCCCCACCCGTCGGCGGAAGTGTCGTCAGCCGCCTCCCAACTAGGAAACTGGCCGGCGTGAGCGGGGTCCCCTCTCCGACCCCGTCGTGCACAAATGTTAATGGCCGCGAATTCAACACGGCCTCTACCTCAATCAGAACGGTGGTCAATTCCTCTGTGTCCAGACAGTTCCTTCCGATAACCTTTCTTAAAGACACCTTTACCGAGCGCACAAGCCTCTCGTAAAATCCTCCCCACCATGGGGCTCTCTCGACAATAAACCTCCACTGGATACCCGCGTTCGCAAAGTGGCTGACCACGTCTGGGTGGCGCAACGTCTTCCAAAGTTCCGTGAGTTCCTTCGACGCTCGTTTGAAGGTCAACGCATTGTCGGAATAAATTACGCGGCACAGCCCTCGGCGCGACACAAATCGACGGAAGGCAAAGAGAAAGCTCCGGGTCGACAGGTCTGGAACCAACTCCAGGTGCACAGCCCGCGTGACTGCACACGTGAACAGCACCACGTAGGACTTGCATGTGAGGTCCTTGCCCTTGACGTAGAGGGGGCCCGCAAAGTCCGTGCCGACTACCTCGAAAGGGTCCGCTCGTGTTGTCCGGGCATCCGGCAAGGGTCCCGTGGGGACACTCGCGGGGGTCGCGCTAAAGCGCTGACAGGTCACGCAGGCACGCACCACTTTCTTCACCAGCTCTCGGCCCCGCAGAATCCAATACTGGTTACGGAGCTGCACGAGAGTATCTCTGACTCCCGCGTGCAGCAGCTGTCGGTGCGCGTCGATTGCCAGCAAAGTTGAATATCGATGCTGCTTGGGCAGGACGATCGGGTTTCGTTCGTCATACGTCATGTTGACGGACTGGAGGCGACTTCGAATGCGAAGTACTCCCCGCTGATCGATGAATGTGGCGAAGTCTTGGAGGTGAGAACCAGGCGGGGTCTTCGTAGCGTTGGTCGCGCAGCGAAGCTCGGTAGCGAACGCCGAGCGCTGCGCCTCCTTTATCCAGTGAGTTCGCGCTGCCTCGATCTCCTCGGCTGTCAGTGGTCCCGTTCGTCTTTCAGTTGACCTGACGTTGTGGAGAAATCGAAAAATCCAAGCCGTTGTTCTGTTGATCCTTGAGGCAGAGCTGAATCGCGAGATATCGATCAACTCTGGAATGGGCGTTACTGTGACTTCAAACACTTCTGCTCTCGATCTTCTCTCCTCGAGGGCGTCTCGAGGGAGTTCTCCGCACATTTCCTTGGGCCATTCTGTCGCTGGCAGTGGCAACCAACTCGGCCCCGACCACCACAGTGAACTGGAGACCAATCTGGGATGCGGTCAGACCTCGTGTCATGAGGTCAGCGGGATTCTTCTTTCCAGGCAAGTGGTGCCACGTCGCGCTTTCACAGTTCTTCTGTGGCATTCGAGCAACCTTGTTGTCTGTCAACCTGACGTCTACCCTCCATGGAAGGCCGACTTCGTACGTCCCATTGTTCTTGGCGATCTTGGTTTCGGAGTCTCGCATGACGTCGTTGTCCGAAGGATCCTCCACCGATGCGTCGATGACACCCATGCTCTCAAGTTCCCAGGATTGCTTAAAGCTTGACAAGGGTTGGGGCTCTTGCACCGCCGTTCTCAGCACGACCACCTGGGAGCAACTAATAACCGTTGAGGTTGATTCCGAGCCTGTTCGTCCCTGGACCGCCCAACCAAATGCAGTTTCCACTGCAGTCAGGCATCCGCTCAGTCGGTGAATTCTTCCTGTGATGCACCCCCAGTAGTGGTCTGATCCCAGCAGTATGTCGACGCCGCGTTGTTCCAGTCCGGTCATGTTGTCTCCCACGGGACAGCCGAGTTCTTCTAATGTTGCCACGATGGCTTCATCTGGGCTCGGAAGATCCTGCTCACATATGGTAGGTGTCTCGAGAGCGTCGATGTCATATCTCTTGTTGTAGAGTTGGTCTCGCAAAGTCACTTGAACCCTGCGAAACGTACGTTCAGTGCTTTCGCCCCCGAACACGCCGATTGTGAGGATCTCTGTCCCGAGCAATTTGCAGTCCAGTCGCTGAGACA
The DNA here is from genome assembly GCA_037355805.1 of Ixodes ricinus. Classification (NCBI taxonomy): domain Eukaryota; kingdom Metazoa; phylum Arthropoda; class Arachnida; order Ixodida; family Ixodidae; genus Ixodes; species Ixodes ricinus. Next base: position 6,817 of record JAZHYW010037466.1, read on the forward strand.
GTTCTTCAGTTATGAAGGAGCGCTGGCTGCCGCTGTCGAAGATAATACGGGCAAGCTTCCTTCTGTTTGTACCTTCTGCCCACGCAGTAACCGTTTGTAGGAGCACTGCCGGCTTGCTGTTCCTACCACGTACATGCATAGCGACCGGTGCCGGTTCCTTCGGTTCCGTCTCATTCGATCTGGTGGACGTTTTTCCCGGCGCGTAATTCGGGTCGCACATGGTGGACGCGTGCCTGCCTTGACATTTGCCACAGCTGGGTGCTCCTCGACATAATCTCGCCATGTGATTGGCCTTCGTGCAGCGGAAGCACCTCCGGTCTGCTTGCAACCTACGCTTCTTCTCCGCCAGCCCTATTCTTGCGTTACATTCCGGTGTTCCGTGCTCTTTTGATTTGCAAAGGAAGCACTCTAAGCCGTCCATGCTGCCGTGCAATGCCGCCGCAGTAGAGCTGCGAGTCTGAGCGTTGATCGTTGACCTCTTCACAGAGCCATGCGTCAGAGAAGGAGGTCTGGGCTTACCGACGACGTCTTCCAGCTGGTGTTTTGGTGTCCTTTCTCGGCTCTCCACCTCGATGCGTAGAAAGTCGAGGAGAGACCGCAGAGCCCTCAGGTGGACTTGCTGTGGGGCGGATTCCAAACTGGCGTCTGTCATTGATGCCCTTGCGGCGTTGGCATTCCCGGTCTCCTCCGCCGACATCTTCCGGTTGAAATCGAGAGTGATATCTCTCGGTAGCACTCGCAAAAGAACTGTGTAGAGCATAGCGCCATACGCCTCTTCGCCCACCCCTAACGCTCTAAGGCCTCTGATGTGCGCCTGTAGAGTGTCGTATAAACGCCGTAGGGCTCGGGTGTTCCGTTGTGGTGGCACTGGCTGTATGTCCATGAGACCTTCCATGTGGTCCTGGATAAGCGTCTCTTGCTTCCCGAACCGCTGCTGCAGGAGCTCGATGGCGTCCGCGTAACACTCAGCGGTCGGCTGTAATCCACCGATGGCGGCTGCTCCATCGCCGGTCAGCGCTGATCGCAGATAGTTGAACTTTTCTGATGGCGTGAGTTCCGGATTTTGATGAATGGCGGTATCGAATTGCTGCCAGAAGGGTTGCCAGTCCTTTAGGTGCCCGTTGAATTGGATCAGCTTCAATTTTGGGAGTTTGATCTTTGAGGTCACCGAGGATCCTCCGTTCCGATCTTCGTTCGATTGTCCCCTTGCTGGGTGGCTGCCCTCCGCGCTCTTCATCTTTTGTTTGAGTTTGGTGAGGTACGTGACGATCTTGTCCGAATACTCGATCCCATGAGTGAACTCTGCTTCTGCATCTTGCCCCGTGATCAGAGGTTCGATCGCCGCGTCCACGTCGTTCAGTTGGTCGCGGGCCAGATGAATACGCTCGATTAGAACCTCGAGGTCGTTGACGCTTGGCGTAGCTGAGAGTAGTAACGCGTCGGCCTCACCAATGAGTCGTGTCACTTGCATTCGATGCGTCTTTCTTTTTTCTTGAGGACGTCCATGATCGTTGATCGTTCTGGCTTGGCTTGATGGAAAGTTGCTGTAAACCACCAGGTTCCCTTCGTTCAGTCGTTCCTCCCGGGTTTCGGCACCAATGTAGGAACCTCTGGTAGTCGTCGATGGTTACATTCCAGCAAAACTTTTATTTCACACTATCTACAAGCTGCAAGCGATGCGATCTGGCGTGGCGTTCCCATCCGTTCGACGCACGAGCTCCCCGCCACGCGCGCCCCGGCCACGCGCTCCCCGGCCGCCAGCTCCTTGCCACGCGCTCCTCTTCAAGACGTCTCTGGCCGATTTCCTCCTCGTCTCGATCTCCTCGTGCCAGTGATATGGCTTATTACGAACCGCTTAAACGTTCCAACACACTCCCCACCGAATGGATGGGAGTCCATTCTAAACTTCCATTAACTCCAACGGATACACAAGCTGCACTGGCCTTCGCAAAATGGTGCCGCGATGCACTCGGATCTCACACGACCGGATCCGAGAATCTCGGCCGTGGAACACTCTTTCTACTCGCCCGAGCTTCCATAGCAGGCGGGGAAGCGGCTCTTTTAACAGAACAATTTGACCCTCTCTGATGGGCGCAGACTGCCTGTTCTGAGTGGCGTACGCTGATCTGAGTTCTCGAAGATACTCTTCCCTCCATGTTCCCCAAAATCGGTTAAGCAGTTGTTTTCGCTGCCGCCAGAGCACGCGAAGCGCCTCCGGTGTGGAAGCGGGCGTGTCCCCACCCGTCGGCGGAAGTGTCGTCAGCCGCCTCCCAACTAGGAAACTGGCCGGCGTGAGCGGGGTCCCCTCTCCGACCCCGTCGTGCACAAATGTTAATGGCCGCGAATTCAACACGGCCTCTACCTCAATCAGAACGGTGGTCAATTCCTCTGTGTCCAGACAGTTCCTTCCGATAACCTTTCTTAAAGACACCTTTACCGAGCGCACAAGCCTCTCGTAAAATCCTCCCCACCATGGGGCTCTCTCGACAATAAACCTCCACTGGATACCCGCGTTCGCAAAGTGGCTGACCACGTCCGGGTGGCGCAACGTCTTCCAAAGTTCCGTGAGTTCCTTCGACGCTCGTTTGAAGGTCAACGCATTGTCGGAATAAATTACGCGGCACAGCCCTCGGCGCGACACAAATCGACGGAAGGCAAAGAGAAAGCTCCGGGTCGACAGGTCTGGAACCAACTCCAGGTGCACAGCCCGCGTGACTGCACACGTGAACAGCACCACGTAGGACTTGCATGTGAGGTCCTTGCCCTTGACGTAGAGGGGGCCCGCAAAGTCCGTGCCGACTACCTCGAAAGGGTCCGCTCGTGTTGTCCGGGCATCCGGCAAGGGTCCCGTGGGGACACTCGCGGGGTCGCGCTAAAGCGCTGACAGGTCACGCAGGCACGCACCACTTTCTTCACCAGCTCTCGGCCCCGCAGAATCCAATACTGGTTACGGAGCTGCACGAGAGTATCTCTGACTCCCGCGTGCAGCAGCTGTCGGTGCGCGTCGATTGCCAGCAAAGTTGAATATCGATGCTGCTTGGGCAGGACGATCGGGTTTCGTTCGTCATACGTCATGTTGACGGACTGGAGGCGACTTCGAATGCGAAGTACTCCCCGCTGATCGATGAATGTGGCGAAGTCTTGGAGGTGAGAACCAGGCGGGGTCTTCGTAGCGTTGGTCGCGCAGCGAAGCTCGGTAGCGAACGCCGAGCGCTGCGCCTCCTTTATCCAGTGAGTTCGCGCTGCCTCGATCTCCTCGGCTGTCAGTGGTCCCGTTCGTCTTTCAGTTGACCTGACGTTGTGGAGAAATCGAAAAATCCAAGCCGTTATTCTGTTGATTCTTGAAGCCGAGCTGAATGTGGTGACGTCGAGCAACGATGCAGATGGTGTTGACATGTCCAATATTTCAGCTCTCGGTCTCCTCTCCTCGAGCTTATCTCGACGTGGCTCCTCGCGCTTCTCCTTGGGCCGTTCTTTAGCTGGCAGTGGCAACAAACTGGTCCCCGAACAACAGAGGGGAGCGGAGACCAATCCAGATGCGGTAAGACCTCGTGACATGAGGTCGACGGGGTTCTTCTTTTCAGGGAAGTGGTGCCACGTCGCGCTTTCACAGTTCTTCTGTGGCATTCGAGCAACCTTGCTGTCTGCCAACCTGACGTCTACCCTCCATGGAAGGCCGACTTCGTACGTCCCATTGTTCTTGGCGATCTTGGTTTCGGAGTCTCGCATGACGTCGTTGTCCGAAGGATCCTCCACCGATGCGTCGATGACACCCATGCTCTCAAGTTTCCAGGATTGCTTAAAGCTTGGCAAGGGTTGGGACTCTTGCACCGCCGTTCTCAGCACGACCACCTGGGAGCAACTAATAACCGCGGAGGTTGACATCGTTCGTCCCTGAACCGCCCATCCGAATACGGTCTCTACTGCAGTCAGGCCTCCGCTCAGTCGGTGAATTCTTCCTGTGATGCACCCCCAGTAGTGGTCTGATCCCAGCAGTATGTCGACGCCGCGTTGTTCCAGTCCGGTCATGTTGTCTCCCACGGGACAGCCGAGTTCCTCTAATGTTGCCACGATGGCTTCATCTGGGCTCGGAAGATCCTGCTCACATATGGTAGGTGTCTCGAGAGCGTCGATATCATATCTTTTGTTGTAGAGTTGGTCTCGCAAAGTCACTTGAACCCTGCGAAACGTACGTTCAGTGCTTTCGCCCCCGAACACGCCGATTGTGAGGATCTCTGTCCCGAGCAATTTGCAGTCCAGTCGCTGAGACAGTTCTTCAGTTATGAAGGAGCGCTGACTGCCGCTGTCGAAGATAATACGGGCAAGTTTCCTTCTGTTTGTACCTTCTGCCCACGCAGTAACCGTTTGTAGGAGCACTGCCGGCTTGCTGTTCCTACCACGTACATGCATAGCGACCGGTGCCGGTTCCTTCGGTTCCGTCTCATTCGATCTGGTGGACGTTTTTCCCGGCGCGTAATTCGGGTCGCACATGGTGGACGCGTGCCTGCCTTGACATTTGCCACAGCTGGGTGCTCCTCGACATAATCTCGCCATGTGATTGGCCTTCGTGCAGCGGAAGCACCTCCGGGCTGCTTGCAACCTACGCTTCTTCTCCGCCAGCCCTATTCTTGCGTTACATTCCGGTGTTCCGTGCTCTTTTGATTTGCAAAGGAAGCACTCTAAGCCGTCCATGCTGCCGTGCAATGCCGCCGCAGTAGAGCTGCGAGTCTGAGCGTTGATCGTTGACCTCTTCACAGAGCCATGCGTCAGAGAAGGAGGTCTGGGCTTACCGACGACGTCTTCCAGCTGGTGTTTTGGTGTCCTTTCTCGGCTCTCCACCTCGATGCGTAGAAAGTCGAGGAGAGACCGCAGAGCCCTCAGGTGGACTTGCTGTGGGGCGGATTCCAAACTGGCGTCTGTCGTTGATGCCCTTGCGGCGTTGGCATTCCCGGTCTCCTCCGCCGACATCTTCCGGTTGAAATCGAGAGTGACATCTCTCGGTAGCACTCGCAAAAGAACTGTGTAGAGCATAGCGCCATACGCCTCTTCGCCCACCCCTAACGCTCTAAGGCCTCTGATGTGCGCCTGTAGAGTGTCGTATAAACGCCGTAGGGCTCGGGTGTTCCGTTGTGGTGGCACTGGCTGTATGTCCATGAGACCTTCCATGTGGTCCTGGATAAGCGTCTCTTGCTTCCCGAACCGCTGCTGCAGGAGCTCGATGGCGTCCGCGTAACACTCAGCGGTCGGCTGTAATCCACCGATGGCGGCTGCTCCATCGCCGGTCAGCGCTGATCGCAGATAGTTGAACTTTTCTGATGGCGTGAGTTCCGGATTTTGATGAATGGCGGTATCGAATTGCTGCCAGAAGGGTTGCCAGTCCTTTAGGTGCCCGTTGAATTGGATCAGCTTCAATTTTGGGAGTTTGATCTTTGAGGTCACCGAGGATCCTCCGTTCCGATCTTCGTTCGATTGTCCCCTTGCTGGGTGGTCGCCCTCCGCGCTCTTCATCTTTTGTTTGAGTTTGGTGAGGTACGTGACGATCTTGTCCGAATACTCGATCCCATGAGTGAACTCTGCTTCTGCATCTTGCCCCGTGATCAGAGGTTCGATCGCCGCGTCCACGTCGTTCAGTTGGTCGCGGGCCAGATGAATACGCTCGATTAGAACCTCGAGGTCGTTGACGCTTGGCGTAGCTGAGAGTAGCAACGCGTCGGCCTCACCAATGAGTCGTGTCACTTGCATTCGATGCGTCTTTCTTTTTTCTTGAGGACGTCCATGATCGTTGATCGTTCTGGCTTGGCTTGATGGAAAGTTGCTGTAAACCACCAGGTTCCCTTCGTTCAGTCGTTCCTCCCGGGTTTCGGCACCAATGTAGGAACCTCTGGTAGTCGTCGATGGTTACATTCCAGCAAAACTTTTATTTCACACTATCTACAAGCTGCAAGCGATGCGATCTGACCTGGCGTTCCCATCCGTTCGACGCACGAGCTCCCTGCCACGCGCGCCCCGGCCACGCGCTCCCCGGCCGCCAGCTCCTTGCCACGCGCTCCTCTTCAAGACGTCTCTGGCCGATTTCCTCCTCGTCTCGATCTCCTCGTGCCAGTGATATGGCTTATTACGAACCGCTTAAACGTTCCAACACACTCCCCACCGAATGGATGGGAGTCCATTCTAAACTTCCATTAACTCCAACGGATACACAAGCTGCACTGGCCTTCGCAAAATGGTGCCGCGATGCACTCGGATCTCACACGACCGGATCCGAGAATCTCGGCCGTGGAACACTCTTTCTACTCGCCCGAGCTTCCATAGCAGGCGGGGAAGCGGCTCTTTTAACAGAACAATTTGACCCTCCCTGATGGGCGCAGACTGCCTGTTCTGAGTGGCGTACGCTGATCTGAGTTCTCGAAGATACTCTTCCCTCCATGTTCCCCAAAATCGGTTAAGCAGTTGTTTTCGCTGCCGCCAGAGCACGCGAAGCGCCTCCGGTGTGGAAGCGGGCGTGTCCCCACCCGTCGGCGGAAGTGTCGTCAGCCGCCTCCCAACTAGGAAACTGGCCGGCGTGAGCGGGGTCCCCTCTCCGACCCCGTCGTGCACAAATGTTAATGGCCGCGAATTCAACACGGCCTCTACCTCAATCAGAACGGTGGTCAATTCCTCTGTGTCCAGACAGTTCCTTCCGATAACCTTTCTTAAAGACACCTTTACCGAGCGCACAAGCCTCTCGTAAAATCCTCCCCACCATGGGGCTCTCTCGACAATAAACCTCCACTGGATACCCGCGTTCGCAAAGTGGCTGACCACGTCCGGGTGGCGCAACGTCTTCCAAAGTTCCGTGAGTTCCTTCGACGCTCGTTTGAAGGTCAACGCATTGTCGGAATAAATTACGCGGCACAGCCCTCGGCGCGACACAAATCGACGGAAGGCAAAGAGAAAGCTCCGGGTCGACAGGTCTGGAACCAACTCCAGGTGCACAGCCCGCGTGACTGCACACGTGAACAGCACCACGTAGGACTTGCATGTGAGGTCCTTGCCCTTGACGTAGAGGGGGCCCGCAAAGTCCGTGCCGACTACCTCGAAAGGGTCCGCTCGTGTTGTCCGGGCATCCGGCAAGGGTCCCGTGGGGACACTCGCGGGGGTCGCGCTAAAGCGCTGACAGGTCACGCAGGCACGCACCACTTTCTTCACCAGCTCTCGGCCCCGCAGAATCCAATACTGGTTACGGAGCTGCACGAGAGTATCTCTGACTCCCGCGTGCAGCAGCTGTCGGTGCGCGTCGATTGCCAGCAAAGTTGAATATCGATGCTGCTTGGGCAGGACGATCGGGTTTCGTTCGTCATACGTCATGTTGACGGACTGGAGGCGACTTCGAATGCGAAGTACTCCCCGCTGATCGATGAATGTGGCGAAGTCTTGGAGGTGAGAACCAGGCGGGGTCTTCGTAGCGTTGGTCGCGCAGCGAAGCTCGGTAGCGAACGCCGAGCGCTGCGCCTCCTTTATCCAGTGAGTTCGCGCTGCCTCGATCTCCTCGGCTGTCAGCGGTCCCGTTCGTCTTTCAGTTGACCTGACGTTGTGGAGAAATCGAAAAATCCAAGCCGTTGTTCTGTTGATTCTTGAAGCCGAGCTGAATGTGGTGACGTCGAGCAACGATGCAGATGGTGTTGACAATGTCCAATATTTCAGCTCTCGGTCTCCTCTCCTCGAGCTTATCTCGACGTGGCTCCTCGCGCTTCTCCTTGGGCCGTTCTTTAGCTGGCAGTGGCAACCAACTGGTCCCCGAACAACAGAGGGGAGCGGAGACCAATCCAGATGCGGTAAGACCTCGTGACATGAGGTCGACGGGGTTCTTCTTTCCAGGCAAGTGGTGCCACGTCGCGCTTTCACAGTTCTTCTGTGGCATTCGAGCAACCTTGCTGTCTGCCAACCTGACGTCTACCCTCCATGGAAGGCCGACTTCGTACGTCCCATTGTTCTTGGCGATCTTGGTTTCGGAGTCTCGCATGACGTCGTTGTCCGAAGGATCCTCCACCGATGCGTCGATGACACCCATGCTCTCAAGTTTCCAGGATTGCTTAAAGCTTGGCAAGGGTTGGGGCTCTTGCACCGCCGTTCTCAGCACGACCACCTGGGAGCAACTAATAACCGCGGAGGTTGACATCGTTCGTCCCTGAACCGCCCATCCGAATACGGTCTCTACTGCAGTCAGGCCTCCGCTCAGTCGGTGAATTCTTCCTGTGATGCACCCCCAGTAGTGGTCTGATCCCAGCAGTATGTCGACGCCGCGTTGTTCCAGTCCGGTCATGTTGTCTCCCACGGGACAGCCGAGTTCCTCTAATGTTGCCACGATGGCTTCATCTGGGCTCGGAAGATCCTGCTCACATATGGTAGGTGTCTCGAGAGCGTCGATGTCATATCTTTTGTTGTAGAGTTGGTCTCGCAAAGTCACTTGAACCCTGCGAAACGTACGTTCAGTGCTTTCGCCCCCGAACACGCCGATTGTGAGGATCTCTGTCCCGAGCAATTTGCAGTCCAGTCGCTGAGACAGTTCTTCAGTTATGAAGGAGCGCTGACTGCCGCTGTCGAAGATAATACGGGCAAGTTTCCTTCTGTTTGTACCTTCTGCCCACGCAGTAACCGTTTGTAGGAGCACTGCCGGCTTGCTGTTCCTACCACGTACATGCATAGCGACCGGTGCCGGTTCCTTCGGTTCCGTCTCATTCGATCTGGTGGACGTTTTTCCCGGCGCGTAATTCGGGTCGCACATGGTGGACGCGTGCCTGCCTTGACATTTGCCACAGCTGGGTGCTCCTCGACATAATCTCGCCATGTGATTGGCCTTCGTGCAGCGGAAGCACCTCCGGTCTGCTTGCAACCTACGCTTCTTCTCCGCCAGCCCTATTCTTGCGTTACATTCCGGTGTTCCGTGCTCTTTTGATTTGCAAAGGAAGCACTCTAAGCCGTCCATGCTGCCGTGCAATGCCGCCGCAGTAGAGCTGCGAGTCTGAGCGTTGATCGTTGACCTCTTCACAGAGCCATGCGTCAGAGAAGGAGGTCTGGGCTTACCGACGACGTCTTCCAGCTGGTGTTTTGGTGTCCTTTCTCGGCTCTCCACCTCGATGCGTAGAAAGTCGAGGAGAGACCGCAGAGCCCTCAGGTGGACTTGCTGTGGGGCGGATTCCAAACTGGCGTCTGTCATTGATGCCCTTGCGGCGTTGGCATTCCCGGTCTCCTCCGCCGACATCTTCCGGTTGAAATCGAGAGTGATATCTCTCGGTAGCACTCGCAAAAGAACTGTGTAGAGCATAGCGCCATACGCCTCTTCGCCCACCCCTAACGCTCTAAGGCCTCTGATGTGCGCCTGTAGAGTGTCGTATAAACGCCGTAGGGCTCGGGTGTTCCGTTGTGGTGGCACTGGCTGTATGTCCATGAGACCTTCCATGTGGTCCTGGATAAGCGTCTCTTGCTTCCCGAACCGCTGCTGCAGGAGCTCGATGGCGTCCGCGTAACACTCAGCGGTCGGCTGTAATCCACCGATGGCGGCTGCTCCATCGCCGGTCAGCGCTGATCGCAGATAGTTGAACTTTTCTGATGGCGTGAGTTCCGGATTTTGATGAATGGCGGTATCGAATTGCTGCCAGAAGGGTTGCCAGTCCTTTAGGTGCCCGTTGAATTGGATCAGCTTCAATTTTGGGAGTTTGATCTTTGAGGTCACCGAGGATCCTCCGTTCCGATCTTCGTTCGATTGTCCCCTTGCTGGGTGGCTGCCCTCCGCGCTCTTCATCTTTTGTTTGAGTTTGGTGAGGTACGTGACGATCTTGTCCGAATACTCGATCCCATGAGTGAACTCTGCTTCTGCATCTTGCCCCGTGATCAGAGGTTCGATCGCCGCGTCCACGTCGTTCAGTTGGTCGCGGGCCAGATGAATACGCTCGATTAGAACCTCGAGGTCGTTGACGCTTGGCGTAGCTGAGAGTAGTAACGCGTCGGCCTCACCAATGAGTCGTGTCACTTGCATTCGATGCGTCTTTCTTTTTTCTTGAGGACGTCCATGATCGTTGATCGTTCTGGCTTGGCTTGATGGAAAGTTGCTGTAAACCACCAGGTTCCCTTCGTTCAGTCGTTCCTCCCGGGTTTCGGCACCAATGTAGGAACCTCTGGTAGTCGTCGATGGTTACATTCCAGCAAAACTTTTATTTCACACTATCTACAAGCTGCAAGCGATGCGATCTGACTTGGCGTTCCCATCCGTTCCGACGCACGAGCTCCCCGCCACGCGCGCCCCGGCACGCGCTCCCCGGCCGCCAGCTCCTTGCCACGCGCTCCTCTTCAAGACGTCTCTGGCCGATTTCCTCCTCGTCTCGATCTCCTGAAAAACCGCTTGCCACCGGTTTACTGGTTCCTGACGTGCCAGATTTTCGTCAAAAGTAAGCAAACGTAATACAATGAGTTGCAAGCGTCCCAGCTGGTGCCTCAGTCACGCAATCATGTTCGCATGCACGTGAGGCCAACTTCGGCAGACTTGCTGTTGGGCATGCTTCGTCACGCGAGCGCAGACAACGGCTGTCCGATCGAAACTGAAACCATGCTCCTCAGCTCCATCGCTACCTTATCCCCGAAATTGTACACAAAACGTAACTTTCGAGCATGCGACAAAAACAGTCCAGTGGCGCGTGCTTGCCAGGCCGGCAAACAAGGTACAAGCTAAACACACAAAAAATAAAGAACCTGAGTGCATCGATGCAAGACATTGCGAGCCAGCCTCAAAACGTTCTTGGAGCACTTTGTGCAACGACTGAACTCGAGACAAGCAAGTGTGCTTTCCTTGTTCAGCTTGCAGACATTGCCTTCTTTGCTTTAGCTCACTTCTTTTCACCAACTTTCTTTCACAGCAGATTTTTCACGTACCGAGGTCCCTCTCAAAAGAAGGCCCACCGAGAGGAATCTAGATAAACAATACTTTGACAGAGCAGTTTTTGAATTAAAGATGGATTTTTGTAGTAACGTATCATTTAAACAAGAACAGGAATGTTAATGAACATGCGGTGGTACTTAGTTTCATCTTAGAAAGTACCATATCTGCAGTGATGTGGGAACGGCAACATTCGACGTCGCGCGACCACGGTCACTGAAAGGCACTGACCGAATATAGTTTTCCCACGGCCGTTGCTTCAGCTCACAAAGTAACTCCTGCCGCGCAAAAACATGGTTTCGTTTCACAGCATGACGGCATAGCTGGTACCCGGCACGCTAGCGTCGGAGCGTCTGCACACATCCGTGTCTATTGCTGAAAATATAAAAGAGACGAGAGACGAGACCCACAAGACGAGAGCGCGAAACGCGAGATGCCGGGAAAACCATGCAAGACCGGGTGGACAATTGATGCACGGTACTTTGTCAGGTGGCCGCTTGCGCCACATATCACACACCTGCTCAATTACAGTACTCAGTTTAGTTTCGGTTTTGAAAGGCGACCTAAATTGGTCGTTTGGAGCAGGCTTGGCGCAGATTACCCATATTTTGGCGAAATGTAGCAGGATGTAGCAGGGTTAGCCCCTTGGCGCAGTTTGGCGCAATTGGCGCAGCAATCACATCACTGTGTTTGTATTTGCGAAAAAATTTGTAAGCACCCTCTCAGTCTCCTACGCTTTTTGCGTATCGCGCGATGTTGACATTTCGGGCGGCTTCCCCCAAAAAACTGTTCTGGCTACGGGTCTTGGAAATATTCACTGACAAATTAGGCATAGTAAGGATTAACAAAAAGTATTAATCACCAAGTATTAAAGTAGTTATTTTGAAAAAAAAAAAAAAATCGCAAACACTGCACATTGCGCAATAACGCTCTGGATTAAAGAATATTTTTCTCCGTATCTATAAAAGCTAAGGTCTTCAAACTTTGCCAGTGTGTTGTCCTGTATATAGTTCATCTTTGCGTAAAATATTGTTTTCCTGGTTAGCGGGAGAAATGTACAAGAAATTGCTCACACAGGGGAATTTACCTACAAATGCATTATTTTGAAAATCATTTATAAAAAAAGGCTATCCTTAACTTTAGCATCACAGAAATCTAAAATTTATGCTCGTGCGACGGTTATTTCCCTACTAAAAATGTAGTATAGAGTAGGTCGTGGTTCAGATCATGGCCTTCCGATGTACGGGACATGAAATTATCCAGGAATCGAAGAAGAAGTTGACTTTGGTTTAACATTTTGTGATTTCAGAACGCAGAGAAGGGGAAAGGAAAGCAAAACAGGGTATGTGACCACCTCCTTTTGTGTTCGCTTTATTTGTTGAGCCTTCTGATCTCCTAATGATAAGCGAAAAGGAACTGGGCCACTTCCAAGGTATCTAAAGCGTTCGAGTCGGCACGGGAATACAACATCAGGAACAGCCCTGAATTCCCCTATCCGCAATGTCTTCTGGGATTTTTTTTAATGGTCTATTAAGGTTGAACTCCATGGAACGAATTATGTGACGAATAACTGCGCGAACGCCGCCCGACGGCACGCTCGCTTTTGCGCGCGACGTAGTAGCCACTGTGTTGATACACCACCACGCGCAGTGCAAAAGCCGCCGGGCAAAAGTTCGTCCGGTTATTCGCTGCACACTCGTCCCATGGAAGTTCGGCTTGCTAGTGTACATTTCAAAAATTCGTCGGTCGTGCAGTACAGCTGTAACAGTCATTTATACCCCCCCCCCCCCAAAGCAAGTACACACACACACACACACATGTACACACCCCAACAACCCCTAGGCCGAGTCCATTAGGCTGAGTCCATCAGAACTCTCTTCTTAGGAGTCAACAAACCGAGTTATTCCAAAATCATCAACATTTTTCAGAAATCACCGGAGAACGCGCGTGCATTGCAGAGCGCTGGCTTGCACTAGAGCCACTCGATATGGCAGCGTAGCTGCCAGAGTAGCGCCACGCTTTTCCCTGTGCCGCCTCTCACCGTGATTGGTCACACGCGGTACCATAGCAACGAGCTGAGCTGGCTCGGTTTCCTTAGCAACCGAGTGACTACTCGTCACGTGACCTCGCAAGAACCGTGATGTCACCGGCAAGATGGCAGCGCCCAGAGCTGGTGGATAAGAGTTTGTTCGGTGCGCGGTAGTCGTAATGTGCGGCTGTTCGCCGACGATTTCGGACTTCGTGCTCTCTGACGCAGGTATAACGTGAAGATATGAAAGAATGAGACTTTATACCTTTTCTGTGCAAGATCGCTCTGGATGTTAGCACCTGTGCGACAGCATCAGTCATATCGCCGTAGCGGTGCTCGGATTCCTGGATGTGTTGGAGGATCGATAAGAGTTTTTCATTGAAATTTTCGCATACTCCTAGCCTTGTTTGAACGTTGGAATGTCTGAGAATCGATGCGAATTGTATGCGTCGCGTGTTGGACTGCGGGGAAGTTGTTTCAGCCCCAGGTAACCGCGTAATCACAGAAACTTTTAGCGAGGAAGCTCCTGCGATCTTTACGTTTTATACTAATCAACGATTTTACGATATAGCTTTTAGGATAACATTTTCGCATTTTCTAGCTTCCTTTGAATGTTGGAATTTCTGAGAATCGAAACGAAAGGTATACGTCGTGTGTAGGGTCTAGGGGAAGCTGTTTCAGCCCTGGATCACCGAATAATCACAGCATCTTTAAGCGAGGAAGCGCCTGCGACCTTTAACCCTTTGTACTAATCGACGATTTTACGAATAGACAGTTCTGAAGACTTTGATAAACGTCCTTTCGTTGCAATAGCTTGCATTTGATCGCAGTGTTTTAGGTTTGTTTTCTTCAAGTGACAAGCTGGCGTTTGCTCAAATGACGTATATGAAATGACCTGCTCTATAACAATGCATCAACACATACCATTAAACTTATATGCTCAGAGGTGTGTTTGTCTTTGTAATTAACAAGTTACAAACAATTATTTTTTACGAGTGTAATATTTATTTTCTGTAGCTGGGCCCGTTTTGTGCTAGTTAATGTCCGTGTGCTATGATGTTATAATCATGTGTGTATCGTTCTAAATGTCCTCTTTGCAATGCCTACAAAAGCCAAAATGACGTCAGCCGACCCCAGCTCACGCATTTGACACGAGAACTGCGTCACTCCGACGTATACGCTCGTCAACAATCAATTCGTCCACGAATATTTGAATTCGCGTTCGTGGCCAATGAGTGCACATGAGTGCACTTGCGAAATCCAAGTTCTATGGTGTGCTTAAAAAGCACGGTGGAAGCTTGGGGTCATCGCACCGGTGCCCTAGCATGTCACGACCGCGTGATTCCACTGTTCTCTTTTGAGTTGAGGATTAAAGCTAAGGAAGAAGAAGTTAAAAAATCATTTCATGGCCCCTTTAACACGGGTATGCGTGCTACACCAGATAAAAATATTGACACTTTGCATGCCGGTAAACTTTTGGACGACAACTTTGCCTGTCGGCAAGAACACCTCATATCCGGCGTCCGTCTCTTTTGATGGCGTTAACAATCCTCTGTAGACCACCGTGCTCTCCTTCTTGGTTTAACCCCGTCGACTGTTCATCGCCCAAAACGAGGGTGATACCGTCGTCGACGTCGCTCTTCGCCAGTCGGTGAGGTAATCTCATCTTGAATGAATGATTGGGTCTTGAAGAAGTATGGTGCTAAGCATACATGCTCTTACTAAGGGGCAGTCGAGCAGCACTCATGTCCCAAGGCAATCGTCCTGTCGTGGCCGGCGTAATCGGATTTTGTTCCATAGGAGCGAAATCCGAAAGTACAAGGACGGTACGTTCGTCCCACGAAGCGGCCGCCATCCCGGCGGCGCGGAAAACCACTCGCCTTGTCCGTGTACCTACGATACTGGGCTGCAAATCGTCTCACTTCCCAGAAGAAACAGGCACCGCTCCTCCAGAGGCCTGTGCCGTACCGCAATGCCAAGCGTATTTTAGGTCTTTTACCACTTTTCAACTAACGAATGGATATATCAACTAGATAAAGGTTGCCGCCCGGCGTCGCTAGCAGTGCGGTTACCATGGAAACCTCCCAGGCCCAAAATGGAGATCACTATAGGCGCTTCTGCCGTCGTGCATCTAGATAATTTTGCGTCGTGTCGCTACTCTGGCAGCTACGCTGCCGTATAAAATCGGCTCTGGCTTGCACGGGCCTCTCGCTTGAAATTCTGCCATGGCATCTCTTCCGTTCATGGGCAGCGAACATGTGTTTTCACTGTAGAATCTCTGGAACATTACTTCATAGATTTAGATTCAACACGAACCCTAGAGACGTGTATGGTATATTTTATATCGACCAATGTACACCGTGTTCTCGAGACAATTCGGGCGTAGAAAATCGTGTAAATAGGCAAGTGAACAGAGTGCCATGGAACTTTTCACAAAGTTGTTTATAGGTGGTGCACTGAGCATACAAAAAATTTGTAAACGTGCAAAAAATGAAAAAAAAAACCTTTATTTTTACTTTTATGCGGTGTGGGAACAAGGAACCAAACCGTCGGGTTGAAGCTGCTACTCACATATGCACCGCACGATAGAAAACCCCGAAAGCTTCTTAGAGATTTAACACGACAGATTCAAAAAACCCGAGCGTGTGTGCTACCATACACGAGTACAACCAGACAGTTTCCTTCTGTTTTCCTCCCGCGCATACGAAACAAAAACAAGTTTTTTAATGTTCGCATTTTTTCCTCACAAAATTTGATTATGATAAATGCATCACCCAAAGACATTTGTAAAATGGCGCTCTGTTCATTGGCTTATTTATACGCATTATGTACGCATGGACGCCGTATATTGTCACGAATGACAAGTGATGAGGCGGCGTATGACTGAAGTAAACTGAACGTTTAATGGGGCGAATTTGTGCCCAAAAATAAAAAGGGAAAAGAACGATAACAAAGAGAGCGTCGCGGGCGTCGACGGCGGCGAAGCAGCAAGATCGAACGCTGGGGCGAAAACTGACTTGGCTCGCCACGCGGAGCCCCTTGCCCGGCAACCTGCGCGCGCGGCAATATCTAGGAGTTAGACACCTCCCCAGACTTTCGTACGCAAAGTTTCCAGCTGGTAATGCACACAGAAACATGGTTTCAGTCAACGCTGTTTCAGTTGACAAGCGGTGCGACGCGTTGGTGCAATGCCGCTTACTGCGGCCGGTTCCCAGCGGAGCCCTCCCCTTCTATCGCTCCGCCGGGACGGTCTGTGGACGAGCACGACAAGCCGTTCGAAGCGTTCCCGGAAAAGTTGCCCCCCCCCTCCCCCAAGAAACCACCGGCCATGATGCCACGTGAAACGTGGCCTCGTTGAATGCAGACAGTTGGGGAGAACCCATCAGCCCGCCCCGTGAGACGATCGACTCAAAGAGCGTGAACAGTGCGCTCGACAATTTCCTTGGCGCCCAGCTAGTCGTGCGCACGTGCATTCAAAGGATCATGCACGAAAGAAATTGTTTGTATCGTATCTTTCCCACCCCATTCCAACCACTACAAAACGCGATAAAAGGGAAAAAAATCCCTTTCGGCAACGACCGAACCTCTCCGTTGGAGGTCAAGAAACTCAAGCTGTTACACGTTCACACGCCGACCGTCTTCTCTATAGCCGCGTGAGCCCAGAACGCATCGTCGCCGCCGCCGACCAGGATTTCTCCTGGGCGTCCACACCAATGGCGGCCAAAGCTGCCCCCGGAGAAGAGCGTCGACGGCAGGGGACGACACTCTCGCACAATCCAGAGCATCGAAAGTCAACCCAGATTCGGCGCCGCCTTCTCACGCCGTCGGGCCCAGAGAAGAAGCGTGCGCTTGACCCAGATCGGTCAACCCGGCCGGGGACCTCTGCGGCCCCAAGTGCCTTTTCGGCGTCCAAGCAGTTCCTCCTGCGGCTTTTCCACAGACGGCCGACCTCGAACCAACCACGGCCGCTTTCGGATCGGCGGCTTCCCAAGAGACGCCGAGAGCCAGCAGTGGCGAGAAGGTTCCGTGCACCTGGACGACAGTCTTGCATTCGGCTTGTCCACCGACTTGAAAAGGAGCGGGCTCTGCTCCTGCAGCCGTTTCACCTCATCAAGGTGGTATCTCACAAATGCCTGCAGCGCAGACAAAGTCACAGGCGCCTGAACCCAACTAAGCAGAATGCCTGCCCGGTCCACAGTCGTTTGACTGCGTTGACTGCGTTGCGAGGCCCGCACGCTGCTATACCGCGTGCCAGAAGATTCTGAATTGACTCCCGCTCTACGAAGCACATGTGCCGGTGACTCGCTTTCGGTTCTCGCCGCAACGCAGTCAAACGCAGCGTTGAACCTATCCTTGTCTGCACGGTAACCGCGCATTGGAGCCACTTCCAAGGCCACGCGCCTGTCTATGCACGCGTCGGCCGTGTTCCAAAATTTACTCTCACTCCAGGGTAAAGGTTCTATACCTTGGCGTTCGAAAACTTATCCGTGTCCAGCGTTGCTCTATCTTGTTACGTGACATGGTCCGCCGGAGTAGCTCGGATCCATTCGAGTGAGATTTGGAACACAGCCTCTGTACAGATTCATCTGGCGTCGCACTGCGCTCGGGGAGTGCGACGCCAGTGCGACCTCTCGCCTCCTTCTTTCCTCCTCCTCCTCGAGCGTAGTGCGACGCCAGTTGAGTCTGTACCCACAGCCTCTGTCTTGCACGTGACGTTATCGCGCCTTGCTGGTGGTCATTGCTGCTGGTTCTAGTCCAGCAAAACAAATTCGGTGGAGCCAAGCCTACGTTGCACAAGGCACGCGCTCAGAAGCAATGCCACGTGCACAATGGGCACGTATAGGGCGGTAGCTTGCGCCACCTGGCTTGTTCGGGACGTCGATGTGAGCTCGGACAAGTTTCCCGGCACACCGTGCAACCAGTTGGTGACGGCAGCGCGTACCAGACGAGCGAAAACCTCCTGCCGAACACAGGCCGAAGTAGAAGAGCGACCGGAATATGAAGACGACCGCGTTGCGCGCCGTGCACCGCGGCCTCGCGCCGAGAGAAGAGCTGGCTACGGTGGCCGCGCACGGGATTCCGGGTGGCGCTTCGCGGTTCGCCTCCTTTGGGTCAGTGGCCCGCTTTGCGCGCTCCCCATTCAGCGGAGACCGCTCTCGTGGACTGCGTGAGCGCGAAGGACGAGGCGTATCTGCCCGAGATCGAGAATGGTGGCGGTCGTGCCCTCCCCCGCTTCCGTGTTGGGAACTTCTTCCGCGCGGCTCGATCCGCAACGCCGCGGAGTTCCGCCTCCGAAACCTCCCATCCATCTCGCACGTCTTCCTCCGCGCTTTGCCAGCAAGCGCCCGGAAGGGCGATTCACACATTTGCGTTGAGTCCAGGGGCGGATTTGAGGGGGGGTCCGGATGTCCTGACCCCCCTCTTGATTTCTGCATGTGTAAAATTTAAGGCGTGAAACGAGGGAGAGGGTACCTAAACATATGGTACGCTGAACAACACCTGACCCTGACCCCCCCCCCCCCCCTCCAGGAAATTCCTGCATTCGCCCCTGGTTGAGTCGGACCGAGTGCGAGGGTTGCCATGGCAACAGCTGCGTCGGCTCCAACAAAAACCGGCTCAGGTTCGATTCCCGCGGGCGATCTTTTTCGAGGACTTGGCAACATCGACGACAGACGCCCAGCATCGCCAACTCCAACATCAACAGCGGACGTCATTTCCAGTGGTGGGAACGTCTCATAACAGCTATCGCTGTAAGAACGCGCGTTTTGGTCGGCGTCGACGCCGCCAAAACGAGGCGGCCACACAGGGCCTCTCGACGTCGGTTTCGTCTCGGATACCTCGCGTTTGTCGAAAGAACACCGGCATTTTTTATTCGTTCGCTTCAAACGATTGTTGTTACCTTGCCTTCGTGATTGCATATGCATTCGAAGACAACCCTCTTCAGTGAATAGACAAGGACGATGATTACATATACGTTTACGCTCCAGTTGTAAGCAGCACCTGTGAGAGGCACGGACTCGAAGGGGAACTGTCAAATACCGGTAGCGGGCCCCTCTGCCCTTTAGCCTTCCTCGTGCATCGAAAACAAAAACAGCAAAACCATGGTCCTAACCTTAAAAGACGACACGTCAGGTCCGGTCGCTCGCTGATTGGCTCGGGCGCGCGCGTCGTGGGAAAAACTGCGTCCAGAGACGTGGTCCCCCGCCGTCGTCCTCTTCGACGCGCGACTTATTTAAATACAGCTACAAGCAAGAAACGCACCTTTCGACGCGCATTTTTCTCTCTGTTAATGCGCCTTTAGATGGGGCACAACGACGGACAACGGCACCCGAGGGTTTCTCCGGGATTTTCAAAATCGGGGGCCTCCGGGATTGCCGGTGCGCAAAGCTCTGCGCGCAGGCATTCTCGGAGGCTACGTTCGAGCACAAAAAATTAAATACGTTTACAATTAATTCCCTGTAATGCCGAATTAGAGCGCAACTTTTGAGACGAAGAAGGAGAGGGTACGGACGAGAAGGGTATGCCCCCTTCCTCCTCCGTAACCTCTCCTCCTCCCTCGTGACGTCACTCGTGGCCCTAGTGACCCTCGTGAAAGTCCCTGTGAGCCGTGACCTTCACGACCTGACCTTCACGGGTGACCTTCATGACGTCACTCGTGACCGCTAGTGACGTCATTATGGGAAACGTCGCGCAACGCGCCGTTACGCCGCTCAAGCCGGAAACGGGCGCCTAAGAGCTGAGCTCTAAAGGAAAATGCACCAGCCAGTGGATTTTTTCTCTTTTCAATCGCTATATTCCGAGTCTATTACACAAGGCTGAGGTTACTAGCGCCATTTGTGTACATCCGGATGACAGAAGCGCCTCTTTGCAACGAGGGTGCCTCCCGTAATAGTGTTTGAAAAAAGACAACCAGGACGAAGAGTCGTTAATGAATCGCCCACCGGCGGCCCTTCCTTGAGCCAAAATCCCTCCGTCCCGCGCACTGCACGAGCGTGGGCGCCAGCTGCGTCCGGCGCTCGCTGACCGAGGAACTGGCGCCCAACGTGGGTGCGCAGCAGCATGGCCGCTCTATCCGGGTGGGTATACAGCCATCGACTTGACGCCCATCGTGCCACGTGGGCGCCTATCAGCAGCGAGCCAGCTGCAACGCCCTCGGCCATTCATTAGCAGCCAGCATCGCGGTCATTTGCTCGTCTCGGTCCGTCCGATAGCTTCATCCACGTCCCTGAAGTCCTACTGTGTAAGGTGGAGACATTGCTTAGTGCACGTGATTAGCACGAGTCGAACATTTTGGAGCACCGCCATCCGTTCCCGAGTCAAAACTCAAGAGTCCGCATCCTCGTACAAACCACTGCTACGCTACACTATCTTTGGCACCACGTCTAGATCCAGTACAGGGAATTACACCGGATGCAACGTTTCCGACAACGCTGAACCCATTCTCGTGGAAAAGTGCATTTGTGGCCTAAACAGATTATCTTTCCCAGCGGAGGGTGCCTCTCCGGACCCAGACTAGCCACGCCCCAGAGGTGACCTTCCTACGAGCAGGCATTACTGCCACGTCTTGAAATAACGCCTCCCCTTTTCCTTTCCTCGCGGCATTCCGTCTCTCCGTTTATAACAGCGTTCGGGAGGAGTTTTTCCCCGACACACAAGTGCGCTGTGGCAGAAACCCAAAATCGCGGAGTATCCCATAGATGTCGCTTCTCCGCAGCATTCCAGTGCACGCTGAGAAGCGCACTCAACGGAGTCAACGATACTGCTGAACAGTCTCAGAAAACGGAATTCCCGGAACTGTCTACCTCCAAAATAAAGATAAAATCGAATAGTAGATTATTCGAAGCAACGATCGAAACTTTTCAAAATCCGCACAAGGTCACCGTAACGAGCCGGCGGTAGATATCGGGGCGATTCGTGTCAGCAGGAGAAGTGCAATGAAGCTTGGACGTCGACGCGAATAGCTCCCATGCCGGTCCAACGTAGCCGCTTGTAAACCCCTTGTCGCAGTTCGGTACAGAGCCCGCGAGTCGAACGCCGCCTACGAGGCCCGTTCCAGATGCCTCAGTCGGTGATGAACCCGACGGATCGAGTTGAGCTTGGACCGAAGCCCAAGGGAGCACTCTCCGGTAGATTTCCTCGTGCCCTTGGCCCATCTGGCCGTCAACAGTTAAAACGCCCCCCGCGCAGAACGACAGCGACGGATCGAGTTTGGCTTGGACCAAACGTCTGCAGCGCGGACCTCCGATCAAGGCGCCTCGGCACGGACGGAACCCTGGCTCGTGGCCAATCAAACAGCTGCCGCGGAAAAACAGAGCGACGCGGTCGACGAGGTCAGAAAGCGGTTTCAAATAACGTTCGCCGCTCCCTCCGCGGCCCCGTTCTTCGGTGCCTGCTCGGAAATCGCCCCCTCGCTAGGATCCGAGACTGCATTCCTTCCAAGCCGAACTAGGAGCCTTCTGCTATCCGAAGGTTCCAGTCCTTTTACACCTTTTCGCTTTCTTCGGGCCTTTGAAAGGACGTAAAGAGGTGGGAAATGTTCGCCCCGGGAAACAGCCTGTTTTTGACTCTCTCTTCCGAGACGCTAACGAATTAATTCCGGAGAATATCCCCGATGTGTTCCGTCGTGGGATTTCGAGTGCGTCGAGTCCATACCAGCTAGAAGACGAGGCAAGAACGTCATCGTTAGTGGACAGCCGACCCGCTCCCAAACTACGCTCCAGCACGACGAGATTGTCGCGATGGGCATGGAGCGGCACGTGTCGTTCGAGTGACAACGGTCTGACGCGAGTGCGATGCTTCGGCGCGACGACACCGGCGGATCGTGATTCCATCCATTGTTCTGTTCGGCCGGTCGCGTCGACGGTTCTTCGGGGACGCCCCTCCTGAGTCAGAGCAGCGCTGTCGAAGCGCGCAGTTCGCGGAACTTCCTGGCGTGACCTTGGCCCGCTTCCCCGCTCAGGCCGTTCGAGCGAAGCCGGGACACGCACCCTTTCGAGACTCGCTCTGCTCCAAACCAACTGCACGCTGGCAGGACTGCCCACACCGCGAAATATCATAACAACAAAGAACTTGGAGCAATTAAAAAAAAAACAAAAACAGCTTAAACGTTTTTTTTTTTTTCGCAATTGTATTTAGTATTATTGCTGAGCATTTCGAACGACCACCAATGCCAAAACAGAGCACCAATTTCGACGCAATTAGCACGATTAAAGTAAACAAAACAAATATATTCCTGTACAAAAACACGAAAAAAACTTAGTTTTTGTTGTTGTTGTGGTTGGTTTCCAAGATTATGCACGAAAAAAGAAAAAAAATCGGTAAACTTCCCCCTCCCCGTTGTATTGATGCAGAGCAAAAGTTAACATGACGAGTGGTATAGAAAATTCATTTCTAGCATCTCATTGTCAAGTTTCTTTCCAGCTAGAGTCCCAAGTTTATCAAGAAGTGGACTGCCAGTCAATTGATACAATCAGGAACATCGAAAGGCTGCATTATTTTTAGAGCTCAGCTCTTAGGCCCTCGTTCTCGGGTTTTGCGGCGTCGCCGTCGGAGTAACCGAAGGAGGAGGAGGAGGTGCTACGTACCCTCCCCTCCTCCGTACCCACCCCCTCCTACATATATATATATATATATATATATATATATATATATATATATATATATATATATATATTATGTAAGCAGGAGTACTAGGTCCATATTTGTACATGTAGATATTTCTTCCTCAAATTCTTTAGCACGGTATATCGCAATATCAAAATACCTCAAGAGCTGCGCTCCAATTTCGCATTACAGAGATTTGTAAACATCTTTCATTTTTTTCTTACTTTATATAAAATCGAACTAAAAAGTAAATATTTTTATTTATATTTAGACAGCGGCAAGTTGGCCTGCCCCAAGGGCCAAGGTGCGTTTGACTTCTCCGCTGTAGATGAGAAATTTAGTCATGCAGTGCAGCGGGACAGCTCTTTCAGATCGATACAAGCAGGGGCGAGCATGGGATAGCTCTAGGAATTGCACAATGGAAAGAGAAAAATCATCGTCACCCTCATCTTGAACGGACTATAAATTAATCTCTGGGAGGATGAAAACGGCCCCATGGCATCGCTGCCTTCCGCCGTGCTTTAGCTGCGCGTGCACGCTGAAAGCTCGAGAGAAAGAACTGAAATACCTCCCGGTGGTTATCCGCCCGTCAACAACCTGTGTCCTAGGGCGCCTTCATGTTGCTCAGGCTTACCAGCTGACCCTTTTTCTCCGCTCATTTTTCTTTCCTGGAGCGTGTGAAAGGAGTCTGTGTCGGCATTTAGATTCCGGCGATTACTTTGTACCTTCCCTGCGAACACGGGCTGACGGCATCGACGAACAATGTCATCGCATTAGAGATTTCTAGACTGGCGAGCCCCAACCCTATTCTCCAATTCCCCATTGAGGCATCCTATAGTCTGCCCTGCTCCATGCGCTGCTGGCGTCGCTGCTCGTGCCGCGCCAACGACCAGCGACGCGCAATGCGAGAGATGGGTGCGGTTTCCATGAGCGGCCGTGCGAAACCAGAGCGGCTCACGGCGACGGTGTGTGGCGACCCGCGGGCGGGACCGCGGCCCCTTCGGCGAGCGCGAGTTCCGCTCTTCTGCTCCCGAGGATCAGACGCGACAGGGGCCTGCCAGCCCCCAGACGCGGCACCTCCGCAGTCCGAATTAGTGCACACGGCGCAACACAGTCCAACTTTTTCGCAGTTTACTACTCGTGGTAAGTGTGAAACACGCACAAAAATGGCGTAGTTTGCACGGTGCTACAGCTAGCCCCGTACAGGTGGCTGAAGGCGGAGCTGTGCTCATTGCCTGCATCCATTCAACAGTGATCCAGAACGGAAGTAGATGGCGCAGTCGTCGAATCTTTTGCCGTGTCGCAGCATGTGCTGGGATCATCTGGTATCGATAGCGGTCAGCAGTATACTCTGCTGCGCGCTGCGTGCTGAGCGTTTTTCCCACTCATTGCGCTTCATCTTATTTCCTGTAGCGGTCTCCCGCTACGAGAATGAGCTCGGACCTTTATGATAACTGTAGCAGGCAAATAATGTTGGAAAAAATTGAGAGCCCTTCCACCTCGTGAGGAGGGAAGTCCAGCGAATCTGGCGCTCTGGTAGAGACAATGACGTTTTATTATAGAGCGGCTACGCCAATCACGGCGCAGGCTCTAGTGCGCCGCAAAGATGGCCACTGAAGAGCGCGCGGCACTGCGCAATGTCAGGGGGAAGAGAGACGTTTTATTATAGAGCGGCTACGCCAATCACGGCGCAGGCTCTAGTGCGCCGCAAAGGTGGCCGCCGAAGAGCGCGCGGCATTGCGCAATGCCAGGGGGAGAGAGACGCCGCGCGTGGCGAAGAGTATAGACCTTTCTGTGTACCTCGTCCCCAGCCACCTTAGAGGCGTATCCGGTATGGGCGACGAAAAAATAATCCAACGTTTCAACCTGCAAATGGTAAAAAAATAAAGGGGAGGCAAAACGAAAAAGTGTGACGCTTATATCCTAAATGCCCTCTATTGGCGTGGCAAAGGCAAAACAATGTTTTCGCCCATACTGGAAGTGACGTCACTTCAAGAAGTCGGCGCACTTGCAGAAAAGGTCTATAGACCTTTTCTTCAAGATGGCGGCGCACTTGCGAAGAAAAGGTCATAGACCTTTTCTGCAAGTGCGCCGCCATCTTGAATTGACGTCACTTCCAGTATGGGCGAAAACATTGTTTTGCCTTTGCGCACGCCAATAGAGGGCATTTAGGATATAAGCGTAACCGTCACACTTTCTCGTTTTGCCTCCCTTTATTTTTTACTATTTGCAGGTTGAAACGTTGGATTATATTTTCGTCGCCCATACCGGATACGCCTATTAGGTGGCTGGGGACGAGGGTACACAGAAAGGTCTATAGACGACTCGGGAGAGAGGGCGGCGTCGACGGAGAGGAGTATAAGTGGGGCATACATCGTTGCGTTTGAAAATTGTTGGTCTATGCTCGGTCTGTAGCCGGAGACGATCCGCCAGAACCTAGCCATAAACAACTTCGCTGTAAAAAAAAAAAAAAAAAAAATGAGCAGTTCGATTGAGGGACGATTTGGTATACATTGTGCTGTCCTCAAAATTGTATGACGCTTTCGCAGAACGCTTGAGGTGGCTAATAACATGAATGTACTGGCACCCCCGACTAAAACGGCTTTCAAAACAAAGCTCGCACGCTACTGACCTGCTATGCAAATAGCCATCCCGGGATATTTCTTTTCCAGGTTTCAAGACGAACTCCGTTTTTTCTTGTTTTTTGGTAAGTTTTTTTTAAAGACCAGTGACATTCCATTTTAATTAGTGTATGCAGTAAGTAGTAGTAGAAAACTCAGGTCGAAAGTTTTGAACAATAATGGGGACGCAGATCAGGAAATGACAGTTCAGAACAGAGTCAAAGCAGCGGAGAGGGAAATATGGGAGAATGCAGACTAAATCGGCTCTGGGGTCTTACAGAAAATATAAGATTGAGATTGCTAAGGGAAATATCAACGATAATTCTATAGGAAAGCTCGTTGTTGTTTGAGGACGGGTCAGGGATGTTGCGAACTAGGGTGTACAGATATACAGTGTATATGGGGAGGAATGTACCGTACAGGGCTTCACCCTGCTGCTGTTCAATGTGACACCGATTTGGTACAGGGGTTGGGCTTTAAAGGCAGCGGTGGACGCTGGGAAAGCGGAGATCACAAAACAGATGTTATCGGACTGGTGGCATAAATGGAGGAAGAAAGTGTGGGATAATGTCACTCTGATCGTCCTTCACATACCGTTCCTCATTTCATTTTGCCAATCCTTTCCACCCTTTCATCCAAGTGTATAAGTACTCGCTAGAGCCATGCGCTCAGGCACCTCTTTGTCTTTCAATCATCCTCTCCCTCCCTCTCTCTCGCTCTCTCTAGTTCCGAAGAAAAAAAATTGCAAAGCATGCTTGTGTTAACTATATCGACAGGTATATTTTTCTGCCTTATAACCTAAAAAAAACAGAAACAGGATGACAGGTTGGCAGCCGTTTTAGCAGTGCACTCGTTTGCATTTGAATATAAACTACGTAAATCCCTCCAGAATTCGCAACTTTCAGCGATGGTGGTACCGCGGTGTGAGAATTGCTATAACTAGCTCCTGGATGATAGGCTTCGGACTTAAGCTTGCCTACACCTTCCTGGCGTGGAAGAACGGGGCTCTTTTATCGCTTGTATTTGAAAAAATATTAGAGTTACGAGTCGCAGATTCAATCTCGTAAACAGCTGTTACGACGATCAATCCAGATGACAGCCATTTTGATAAGAACTAGTGCGCCCCATATGGGAAGCGGACCGGTATGAATAGGCGATTATTTTTCGATGGCCGGCTATTCGCGAAAACAGGCGTCGACCGCTATTCGCACAGTCATTGGAGTCGAAGAAGGGGGTGGTGACGATGCCCGGGTCGGTAAAAACCGCTTCGCCGCCTGAAACGGCCTCTAAGAAATGAGACGCGCCTAATGAGCGGCGATGAATCCCGCAGGAATTTACTTTTGGTCGCCCGCAGTGTTTTGCAGTCGGGCGAAAGGTGTGCGGCGGCCGCTTTTCAGTACCGTACGTTCGTACGTGTCAGTGAACCCAGCCGCTCTGGAGAGCAAAGCGACGCGGAGAAAGGCTCGAGCCGGCACAATGTTGACCCATCGGGTCGCAGGCGTCGTTAACCTAGAAGCATTTCGGCAAACGTCGCCACCGACACAAAGGCGGCAACGCAACCCAACTCTGATGTCAGGATACGGCTTGCGGAACGGAGCAGGCTCTTCGCTCTCCTAAAAACGGGCTTTGTACGCACTTGCCTGCGCCACGGCTCCTCCACAGAAAACGGGCCAGTTTGAAAAACTCAAGCTGTTCACGTGATTTCTTAGAAAGGTAGATAAACTCTTTAAAACATATTTAGATAGCGTGAGAGACGATATATTTTTTGAAATGTGGGAGATCATCAAGCAAAAAATTAAAGAGGCTAGCGATGGAAAGGTCTTCCATTTTGGCGTTCGAGGCGCGACGTAAAGAACACAACTTAAACAACGATTTAGAAGCGCTGTCAAGAGCGAGTGTGAGACGCCTGCTCTTAAATATTTCGAAAATGTCAAGGAACGGCTGGAGAAGTTTCACCTGGGGCGCAGGGGAGTAACTGTCCGCGCTCGCACTCACAAGTATCAGATGGGAGAGCAACCGAAGAAACCAAGTTTAGCAGATGAGAAAAGGTTCGCGCTGCGTAACGAGATAAGCGAGATCGAGCACAAAGGAGTGACAAGTACCACAAAAAGCTTTTTGGAACGCATGGGATTGGAAGGAAGGATCCCATGTGTGGGAAACTCCCTGCCGCAGTTGGCAGAAAAGGAGAAAGAAAAGCTCGCGCAGTCTTTCTCTTTACAAGAAGTCGCAGCTCAAAGACGCTGCGACCCGATGGGCTATGTTCTGAATTTTGTAAAAAGTTCAAATATACCGTCTCCAGCGTTCTACTAGAAGTGTTTTCTAAAGCGCACGAGCGCAAAACATTGCCGCAGTCTTTCTCGAGCACGTACACTGTCTTAATACTTTGCGAAGTTATGCCACGTCTGGTTACGGCTCTATCACCCTCTGTAACGCTAGATTACAAGATTTTTTAAAATAGTTTAGCGTAACGGCTTCAGAGTGTCGCCTGCCAACTTATCGGCGACCTCGTCAGACATGTGGCACCCAGGGTCGATATATCTCGACCAATGTGCACGTTGCCCGCTGTGTTTTAGAAGCATGCGACGACGGCATAGGCCAAGCCACGCTGCCATGCTGCCAATTGCAGCATGTCATGCTGCAATTGGACTTAGAAAAAGCCTTGGACCGTGTTAAGCATGACGTTCTTTTTGATGTGTAAGGCATGTAGATGTGGGTCAAGTTATTTTTGAGGAGTAAAAATGGCGTACCACAGGCTCATTATCAACAAGGAGTTGGCAAAACCAACACGTACGAACGTCTGTGGA
Organism: Ixodes ricinus; assembly: GCA_037355805.1. Taxonomy (NCBI): domain Eukaryota; kingdom Metazoa; phylum Arthropoda; class Arachnida; order Ixodida; family Ixodidae; genus Ixodes; species Ixodes ricinus. The sequence continues at coordinate 34,783 of JAZHYW010037466.1, forward strand.
GCAAGGGTGCCCTATGTTGCCGATATTGTTCAACCTTTATTTCAAACTATTTTGTTTAAGCGTTCTCAAAAGTAAGGAATGTCGCGGTTTCCAGCTAGAAAACGAAGAGACAAAGATAACGAGCTACGCAAACGACATCGCATTGTTGTGTTCTGATAAGCCTCCTTTATATGCAACCGCTACGTCGGCAAAACAAAAAAAAAAAAATCTTTTTACGCCATTGGGGCAGCCACAAATCTGAGCGCCGCAGTTTTTGGCACGGAGCGTGGGCCACAACTCCTTCCATATTTAAAGGAGTGTGTTGGGACCGGGCGCCGTGCGCTTACCTCGGTGTTCCACTAGCTGTTACCGTGAAAACAAACCCTATTGGTAGGAGTCGCCACCGAAATAGACAAACGCGCTTCTCGCTGGAAGCAGCGTGAACTGTCGATTTTCGCTAGAGTGACAGTCTTTTATATCTTTTTGATAGCATTGCTTTGGTTCGTATACTGCAGGTCATCCATTGTGCGCGCGTGAATATTCAGAAATTTCATCGCGTCTTTGCAAAGTTTATTTGGAGATTTGAATTTGAGCGGATGAGACGAGATAACCTCTTTCAGCTTATACGCGATGGTGGACTCGGGCCCTCGCACTTGTTTGTCAAGCAGCTGGTTTCACGATTTTTTTTCTTCTGCGAGACCAAGAGCATCCCTTCATTAGAACGTTCTTTCAAACACAACTGTCACCTCATTTGCCTTCTTTTCTAGTTTCTTCCCATGGCGGCGAACAGAAAAGATTAATGGGATATCAGAAGGAGGTGGTTGATGCAGCTTTGTTTTTGTCCGCCCGTTTTTCTTTTGAATAGTTGTCTAGAAAACGCTTACACGCGATTTGTTGACCCGTTGATTTCCAATCGCCCTGGATAGAAGTGTCGTTCGTAGTGGGGGTCAGGATGAGCTCAAGCGAGTAAAAAGAATGATTATACCCCTTTAATAAAAACTTTCTTTCTTGAAATTACACTCTAGTGCGTTGCCTGTTAAAGTGCGGCTTCAAGTCAAGGGTATTGATGTGCTATGGTCCGTTGACTGTATTTTATGTAAGAAACCCGAGACTTAAGTCGCGCACCAGTCACCTACCTGTGTTTGGAGATTTGTGTTTGTTCTTTGTTCCCCTTCTCCAGGGATCATTATCGTCCAGCTCGCTTGCACCTTTGCATTAAGTGCATTATCATCAAAACCCTAACATAATTCCTTTTATGCGCTTGAAAAAAAGAAAAGGGAAAAAAAAGAAGAAACGTGACTTTGCGTACACGTAGCAGAGCGCGTTGAAAAACTGCAGGAATACCCGGTGTGGGAATTCCGTGCCGCCGCCGATGCGCCGTTCCCCGCGTGGTCAACGTCAACAACCAGAGTCCAGCCTGGTTCTTTCACGGGAGCGGGATTCCGCTCCCCGTTTATTGGTACATAAAAGCGCAACGCTACAAAACACTCAATCTATACTACAAACACACGCGACATACTCAAATATTTACAAACGTACGTTAAGCCCAAGCTTAACACAAAGAGAGCCTCTAGGCCTCGTGTCCCGCTATTGCCCGAGAGCGGTTGCTAGCACTCGCCTTTCTTGAGCGCCGGCCGGAATCCTAAGAGGCTCTTGCCTCCGGTTACCCGACAATATCGACCGATGGGCGAGGAGGTTTCTCCTCGCCCGCCATGGAGGGCGTCTGCAGCGCCATCCAGTGGCTAGGAGAAAGCGGCCCGTCGGGAGCCGAATTCGAGATCCCGATCAATCCGCGGCGACACGACCACGTGACCGTGTCTGAGGCGAGGCAACTGACATAGCTGCCCGGCAGCCAGGGCTGCTAAATGGTTTGATAGGCGCCCTCGTGAATGCACGGTGCGCCATACTCCCCTCTCCTAAAAATCGAAGTACGCCGGGATTCCGACGTACGGCTAGGCTGCTCGGGAACACCCGTCGTTGTTTGGCCTGGAAACCCCCTACACGCACCCACACCACTGGTCCCATGGGTCGTCCTCACTGGGGTCCATCAGTTCGCCTGAGGCCTGGGGTTCGCGGCCACCGCACGCCTCGCGGTAGACTGTGTCGACTTCGGCTTGGCGGCGGCCTCCGGGGGCAACGGGGTCCTTGAAGAGTGTGCCTGGCCACCATGAGACCTGGCCTCCCACTGGAGTGGTGCACCGGAGAGGGACTGTGGTTGTGACCCAGCTGCGACAGCCCTCCCGGAGCGATGCGGGGCTGGAAGTTCAATGTCGTTGAGAACTGCACCCCGGCGTCCTGCGTGGCGTCGCGGACGTCAACGAGGCTCCCCAGCTGTGGTTCCGGCCGGGGAATACGCTGCCCGAAGATGAAGAGTTGAGCCCAGGCTGGTGTTCGTCCAGAACGGCGACTCATCCTTTCATCGTCTCCCAGGAGAGGACCATTCGGTGCACACCAGGTTGCGTCTCGAGGCAGCAGCCGCAGGGCCGATGACAGTTTACCAGCCGAACGCCGTGCGCAAAAATAAAAACATTGAAAGCAAGAACAAAACAAAAAAAAAACACTGAGGGTTCCGAGGCACCCCCCTCCCCATCCACAGAAAAGAAAAAGAAAAAAAAAACCATGCCGGGAACGCCGATTTCGGATCGTTCACCCTCTTCTTCCCTTTCCCGGGCCACGCACTCTACGAGGTTCCGATCCCATCAGGTTGCCTCCGGCTACGCGTGTTGTAAGCTGTGCCGCGGTGGTCCCAGGAAATCCTGAGATCGTTGGTGCCCGCGAACGCCCCTTTGCGGCCGCTTGACCGGCTCATCCCTTCCCTGGGGAAAAAAGGGTTTCAGTTCGCCGATGAACTGTCCCGCGGACGAGATCAAATTCGGTCCCTCAGCGTGTATGTCGGTCGGGACCCTCGGAGATCGATGACGAGGGGCCAACCCGCTGGAGGCCAAGCCGCCGAGAAGAACTTGCTCGCATCGCTCTGAACGTGACTTCGCCGAAGAACGGTGTCGCCCACCTCGAACTGCGCATCGCGGTGCGCTTTGTCGTAGGTGTTCTTCTGCTCCGCGCGCGCGCGAGCCCTGTTTCCGCGAGCGGCGTCCAGCGCCCGCGACAGTCGCTCTCTTGTACGCGTCGCGGAAATCCTCGTGCGAGGGCACCGCTCTGGCCGCGCTCGGTCGCAGGCGAAGAACCGCATCGGTCGGCGTGAGAGTTCTCTGCCGAAGTTCAGCAGCGCGGGTGTGAACCCAGTGCTGCGGTTGGTGGACCGCAATGCAAACGAAATCGAATCCAAGTGCAGATCCCAGTCCCGCTGCTTACGAGCATACGCCCCGAGCAGCGGCAATGTCACGGTTCCGCCGCTCGGTCACATTTGCTTGGGGATGGTAACACGAAGTCTTACAATGCTTAATCCCGAGGGCCTGACGGGTTGCCGCGAAAACTTTCGAGGCAAAATATCGAGGCATTGTCACTCACCAGTCTCTCGGGGAACCCGTAGCGGCACCAGACCTCTGACAGCCTGCTCAGGACTCCACTTGGCTGTCACCTTCCGCATTGGAAACATCTCGACGAATCCGGTGAAGTGGCAGGTTACTACCAACACATGTTGATAGCCTCCGCTTGACCGCGGCAGGAGTCCCATCAAGTCGCAGGCCGCGATCTCCCATGGCCGCGTACTTACGATCGGCTCGAGCAGGCCGGGTGGTCTGCCCCCTGGGCTTGCGCTCTTGGCACACGGCGCAGCTCCGGACATAACGGCACAGCTGCCCTTCATGCCCGGCCAGGTAGCGAAACGGCGCAGCTTATGCCACGACTTCGGTGCACTGCCGTGACCGTCCGCATCGTGGTAGTGACGCAGCGCTGCCACTCTGAGATCGCGGGGAATCACGGTCTTGAACGACTCGCGAATCGCTCTCTTCCGGAAAGTAGCGCAGCAGGACGCCGTCCCCATCGATGAGGTAAGACTCAGCTCACCTGCTTCAATGTCTGACTCCTGGGCGGTGGCGCTTGGCCCTCTCGGTGTTCCGGAGTGCCGGAGCGTCTTTCGCCTGTCTGGTCAGGATCCATCTCTTGCCTGAGCCGGTCGAAGATAGCGCGACAAAACGAATCGCTCTGCTGTGCTTCGAACAGTTCCGTTCGGTTGAACGCCGGTCCCAGTGAGGTAATCGCCTCAGCCAGCTGCGCGACGCCGCGACAGTGGGGAGCGGAGTGCGAGTCGGGATTTCCGTCTCCCGGTGGATGGCACCGCCTCCGTAGTCTGCTGCCTCGCCCGGTGGGGATCCACGGGTGCGCGGAGAGCGCGTCGGCCACCACATTTGTCGTGCCCTTCCGGTACCGAATTCGGTATTCGTACTTCTGCAATGTCAAGGCCCATCGCGCCAGTCTTCCGGCGGGTTCGCTTGATTCGGGAGAGCCACGCAGGGGCCATATGGTCCGTCTCGATCGTGAATTCGTCCCCTCGACATAATGGTCGAACTTCTTGAGAGCGAAAATGATGGCGAGGCATTCGCGCTCGCTCACCGTGTAGTTCTTCTCCGCCGGGTTCAGCGCCCGGCTGGCAAATGCCACCGGTCGGATCTCTCCCTCTGCCTCCTGCAAGAAGTACCGCGCCGGGACCCTGGTCGCTTGCGTCCGTCTGGATCGTGAAGGGCCTATTCAGGTCTGGCAGTTTGAGGGATGCTGTACGCGCCAATGCCTCGGTCAGCTGGAGGAACGCCTCCTCCTGCAGCGCCTCCCAGCTCAGGGAGCCGCTTTCCTCAGCAATTGCGTGAGGGGTGCCTGCATGGCTGCGCAGTTCGGGATGTAGGCTCGGTAGTATCCCATCATGCCGAGAAAACGGCGCACTCCCCGACATCGGTAGGAACTGGGAACTCCAAGATCGCCCGCAACTTGTCCGCGTCGGGGAAACTTTCCTCTCTCGATCCGGAATCCCAACAAGCTGATCTCAGAAGCTCCAATTTGGGCTTTAGTCGGGTTTAGTGTGAGGCCGGCGATCCGCAGTTTGCGCAACACGTCCTCGAGGTGACGAAGGTGGTCCTCGAAAGTTTCCGAGTACACAATGATGTCGTCCAGGTACGCGAGCGCGTGCTGCCATTTGGCATCTCCGAGCACCCCATCGATCAACCGCTGAAATGTCATCGGTGCACCTGTTAATCCGAACGGCATCCGAGTGAACTCGAACAGGCCTCGGTGACACACGAATGCAGTTTTGCTTTCGTCGCCCGAGCTCATCTCCACTTGGAGGTAGCCTTTGCTTGCGTCGAGGGTAGTGAAATAGTTCGCTGTCCCCAGATTCGAGATGATTTCTTCGATGCTCGGAAACGGATACGCATCTTTTACGGTCACCGCGTTCAAGCGCCGATAATCGACGCACAGTCTCGATGTTCCGTTTTCTTTGGCACCAAAACCACCGGGAATCCCCAGGGTCCTGATGACCGGCGAATGATTCCTGACTCCAAGAGCTCATCGACGGCGGCATCTATCGCTTTTCGCTTGGCCAGACTCACAGGACGCGGATTGGACTTCCAAGCGCGCGCGTCCCCAGTTTCAATGCGATGTTGCACCTGCTTGGTGCAGCCCGGCTGTTCAGTGAACATTTCGTCAAAGTTGTGCAGCAAAGCCGCCAGCCTCTCGCTCTGGTCAGGACAGTCCATTGGCATTGGCCAACGGGTGGCCCATTGCGTCGCAGTGCGCGACGGAGCTCGGTGTTGGGTGGCTCATGGCGTCGTCGCGGTCAGTTCTTTCCTGTTCTGTCGCTTTTCCCAGCGCTGCCGCCATGGTCCCCGTAGAACTTTCTCGGAAACTCGAAAAGGGCGCCTGTGCCCCTCTCGGTACCCGCCACTTGCCACGTCAATGATGATGCCGGTGTTGGCCAGGAAATCCCGTCCAAGAATGATGGGCACCGTCAGCCCGGCCAAATGGACGAACCGCTGTCTCTGCGCGCGTTGATTCCAACGTACCACGAGACGCACTGCTCCCCTCGATGTCGTCGACCCACAAGCCAACTGGAAAGTGGTCTCCCCATGCCTCACCCGAACGGACTTCTGTTGGAGATGCCTGAGGACCTCGTCCCCAATTAGCGACGCACTAGCCCCGCTATCCAGAAGGGCTGCGAAGTCCTTTCCGCCACTGTCAGGAAATAAATGGGGCCGCGGTGCGTGTCGCTGTCCCGACTCGATACGCCGTTGGCACGCACACCGTCGATGGGATGTCGGGGACCCGCTCGTTGGTCTGTTTCGCCGCCGATAACTTTATCGGCGGCCTCCTCCGTTTCCCGAAATCTCCCTTGTGCAGTCGCGCCTATAGTGCCCGATTTCGTGGCACCGAAAGCAGCGGCCTCGCCAACCTGGGATAGAGTTCTCCCCAGTGGGACGTCCGATGCGCTCACCCCTTTGTGGCGGCGGGTCGGCGGCGGTCTGCTCCTGTGCTGCGGCGATCCGTGGTGCGCCAGTCGGCCGGAATTCCGTGGCGGACCGCGCTCCTTCCTAGGAGTGATCCTGGTTCCAAGGCGTCGTCCGTGGCTCCCAGGGAATTCCGCTGGGCTCACCGCCGGCCGCCGCCATTGCGGCGCTCCCCCGTCGATACCCGCATGGCACCGGCCCGTGCCAAGCGCATCGGGGTTCAAGCGTGTCGGTCGGTGGCTGGGGGAAGGTGGTACCTGCGCTCCACGCCAGTATGTCGGCCTGAACCCTGCGAGCCTCATGTGCGAGCTCACTCAGGCACTTCGAATGGGCGCCCACGCAGATACCGCGAAAAGGTGGGATGCGCCTGCCTCACCACCCGCTCGACCTGCTCCTGGTCCGCTAGCATTCGGATCGGCGATCTGCAGGAGTTCCTGCATCGCCCGCAGGTACTCGGCGAAGGAGCTCAGCGGGGCCTGCGTTCTTTCCTCCAGTTCCGTGCGCATTCTTGGCAGGTAGTCTGCCGGCAGGAAGTCTTGTCGGAAGAGGGCCGTGAACTCGTCGAGTGTTCCGGCTGACTCGCCCACAGAGCGATGCCACACGTGGCCGCCGGGCCTACGGAGAGCCACCGGCAAGAACCCTGCCTAGCGTTTCGCTTCTCGGTCAAGCCGGTAGCCTTCCGATTATCGCTGGATTGCCAGCAAGAAGTCGGTCGCGCTCATAAAGCTCGATCGCTGTGTCCGCTGTACTCCGGCACCGGAATACGGATGAAAGTTTTCGGCGTTTCCCTCTGCAGCGCTCTGTAAAGGCGTGCGCGAACGCCGCAACCAGCGCCGTGGATTCACGGGACATCTCTCCGTGCTTCGCGGCACTGAGACACCACCGGCGACACCGTCGGCGTGTCGAACTCAGCGCTGCGGTCATCGCCGCGGAAGTTCCGCTCCGCCAGCCCCGTCGACGTCGCGACGTCGGCCCATACCCATTAAATCTGTGAGGAACGAGAATTACCCGTGGCCATCTCGAACACTTGTTGGGACATGCCGCTATCGCCCGCGATTAACGCAGTGCTGGGCCGCCAACCAGGGGGACCGCACCGCGCGTAACGCCACCGGTGTCGACCGGTGTGCGACCGTATTCCGGCTCGCCTGCCCCACGTTGAGAAGGCTGTTGTTGAAATTCGCGTACCGCCGCCGATACGCCGTTGTGGTGTCAGCAACCAGAGTCCTTCTGGTTTCTTTACCGGGCAGGATTACGCTCCCCGTTTATTGACCGCAAACACCCAACGCTACAAAACACTCAATCTTAACCACTACAACACGCGTGTGTCTGATAAACTGGCGCTGCGTTAAGCCCCAGCTTAACACAAAGAGAGCCTCTGGCCTCATTCGCCCGCTATTGCCATGAGAGCGTTCTTTAGCACTCGCCTTTCTTGAGCGCCGACACGATCCTAAGCGACTCTTACCTCCGGTGCCCGTAATATCGACCGATGGGCGAGGAGGTTTCTCCTCGCCCGCCATCAAAACGTCTGCAGCGCCATCCAGTGGCTGGAGAAAACAGCCCGTCGGGAGCCAATTCAGATAGTGGTCACGGCGACGACCGCGTGACCGTGTCGAGCCGAGCAACTGGCTATGCCCAGCAAAATGGGCTTCAATGGTTTGATAGGCGCCCTCAT
>JAZHYW010037468.1:0-64377 GCA_037355805.1 Ixodes ricinus
CGTGTTGCTGATTCGAGGTTAAAATGTTCTGCAAGCCGAACCTTCTGCGCCGATTGTTCCAGAAGCCCACGCGTGTGCAAATAGAGGCTCCGCGTGGCAAGCCCGAGTCAGTCTCGCCCCAGCGCTCGATCCTGCTGTTTCGCCGACTTCGACGCCTGCGACGCTAGCCTTTCTTTTTTCTTTTTTTTTCTTTTGGGCACAAGTTCGTCCCATTGAACGTTTAGTTTCTTTAGTTATTCGCCGCCTCATCATTTGTCCTTCGTGACAATATCATCGTAAACCCCTGGCAGCTAAAAATATATATTGCGTTCATTCTTGCTAACAAATGTTTTTCACTGAAATAAGTCCTAAAGGAGCCTATAGGAACCATGCGGATCTAATTCAAGCCCCGACCAGGGCGCCCCTAGCGGCAAACGGGTCAGTTGCACCGGGGAGCTTCTGCCAGCCACTGCGTTGGTTGTGCGTTGTGGCGGGTTAGCGCTGTAATTTCTGAGATGGCTATTCCGCACCAAGAAAGCTGCAACAATTGCTGCGTGGCCGACTGCAACAGTACGTGCAAGATCGCGCACGGCACGAAGTACCACATCGTCCCTTCGAAGCCGTACGAGGCGGAGTACTGCGCGACCTGGGTGCGACTTGTGCGTCCATACAGGTTAGTGGCGTTTCTTACCTTCCAGTTCGCGCTTTGTTTAAGCTGCTGACGAATAATACAATTAACTTTTTCTATTCTAGCGACGATGGAGCAGCATCGACACCGACGGCAAACTCTAAAGTATGCAGCAAATACTTCACCGGAATCGAGAAGCGGAATGCGGTCGCCCACCTAAGCCTACCCTTGGATGTTTCCATCAGCCTACAGGAAGATAGTAGTGGGAATCGCGGAACGGCGCGAAAAAAATCGCCCAGTTATTGTCAAGCTGATTCAGAAATTAACGTACATATAATTACCGCAGTTCACTCAACGCCAGCAAAATTTTTTGCCGGCGCGCTTAATTTTGCTTGCGGAGTACGGCGCTCCGTGACATCCACTTGTCCGTCGAAACGGACCTCCTTCACGTCGTACGCGCGGCCAGATTCATGAAGGAGCTTCCCTTCGTCATATTGGCACCACGGAAGAAGCTTTCTGGATTCGTAAACGCCTTAAATTCTGTCGTAATCACCACGGGAACACTGTCCGCTGTGCTGCTCATCGTCATTGCTTCCCCCGATGATTCTGCACCGGCTACCGAAGAAGCTTTCCGGATTCGTAATCGCCCACTGTCCTCTGTGCTGTTCGTTGCTATTACTTCCCGATGATACTGCGCTGGCGGCACCGGCTACCGAACGAACTTTCCGAACTCCTAACTGCCTTAAATTCCGTCGTAATCACGACGGGGACACTGTCCGCCGTGCTGTTCGTCGCCATGGCTCCCCGATGCTCCTGCGGCGGCTACCGCTAGGTCGCGGCGAACAATATGCAACCGCCGCGACACGGCCGGCTTGCTCGCTTCCTATAATGTCATGTTTAGTTTTGACGATCTTAGCTTGTTTGAACGTCGGCTAATAAAAAAGCTTGTTAATTTTTATTTTTATATATATTTAGGTGACGTTAGTTTGTTAAACTTATCATTCCATGTCAACCACTAGCGTAACATTTTCGCGGAGTTTCAGCTTCTTACGATGCGTAGCTTACTTATGCGGGCCAAAACAAAACACGTTAAAAAACACCCGGTACCGAGCACAATCGCAATTAGATATTGTGCAACCTTCATGACTGGTTTATAGTTAAAATAAACAAGATGGCGAATATGAAAAGCTAGATTTTCATACAAGAGTGAAAGTTTGAGATCTATATATTTCACTAAAAATTAGGCATGCGTATGCAAATCGCATAACACAAGCTCTTAGAAAGCAAATGATATCGGTAATTGTTTTTGTCTTATTTGAAGGGCTTTGTATTAAAACCACTTGTCTGGTGGAAGCGCACCAAATTCCGGGATAAAATAGACGACATGCGAAATTGTTCGAACGTCTGGCAACAACACTGTGTGCTGCCACCTTTGTTTCGTCGAGATTTCTCTGCTGTTTGTCAATTTAGTAGCGTTGTCGGTCACAACCGAGGCCTACTCCTCACCGTCATCGATCCTCTCCCAAACCTGCGAGCCATAAAGGCAAGCATTATTTTACTTTCTGCCTGCGCATGTAAGTACGTGCTCGTCGACCCGTCCGCCGCTGGCTTCTCGCCGCAACCAATATGGCGGACGTTCACTTCAGCTTGTTGGAGCCACTGGTTCCCCTCCCCGAGAAGGCGTAAGCAGCGGACGTGCCGGGCGAAGCCGTCTGATTTCGAGCCCGGTCGCTCTGTATCGTGTCGGAGAGGCTACGTCACCATGCTGGCCTACTCTCTCGCACTTCTCCGCGCCTCCGCGCGTCTCCCGTCTTCGGAGACGACCGACCGGAAGAGAGAGTCGGGCCTGCCCTCCGAGTGGACGGCCGTGTGGTCGGGGCGTCCTGGATTGGACTCCGGGCGACGGATGGAGTCGCGGCGTGAGCTCGTCCGACCGGCGATGACTCAACGCTAGCGATTCCCTGGCTCTGACAGTCGGCGTCCCCACTACCTGTGGACGTCCGACTGCCGAGAACCGTGGCCCCGAACTCCTGCGACGACGGGTAGCGGCGTGAGCTCGTCGGACCGGCGATGACTCCGCTCGCGATTACCCCTTTGGCTCTCAGGTCGGCGGGCGCTGCGGGCACACTCTGTGTCCATGGCTCGCTTGACCGCAGTGTCTTGTTGGGGAACCCTGGTACTCAATAAACGTTGTTGGATACCGGGATCATCGTTGTTGGCATGGCGTTGGCCAAACCCGGCGCGGCGACCGCCCTGGCTGGTAGCCGTCGGCCGCGCGGTGGGACGGGCATCGGATTCCCCTTTGAGCACCGTACCCCAGACGTAAAGGTACGTGCTCTTTTATTCCCACAAGCTGGAAACTTGGCTTTGAGTGCTAGCAAAAGCACGGGCGCGGGCGCCTGGTTTTCGAAAGCGCTTTCTCTGCGCGAGTGCTTTGGCGAGCGAAGGATTCTTCAGAACTACGCTTTTGCGCCCTGGCCTTTGCAAGCACCGAAGCCAACTTGTGAGACGGAGCATGTTCTTCGGCCCCCGCTAGATGGCGCTGTGAATTTCGCACGCGGTCTATTTGATGGTCTTCAATGTACTCCCTAAAAAAAGATATTAACAATCCCCGATGACAAACACAAAATCCCACAAGAAAGGCACACCCTCTGTGTCTTTGTCGGACAAAGGATTACTGTTCCTCAACCAGGGATGACTAGTCTGGGAATATGTGATGAGTGAGGTCACAATTTTAGGCTTTTATTAATGTGCACTTGTATATCTTTCTTAAGTTGCTTTTGTTTGCGCCGGTGTATGTATTGAATGACAACGAAAATAAAGTTTGGTTGTAAGTAGCGCTGCGTCTGTGTCCTCCTTTCTGTCCGTTTTCCTGTCGCGCTTTTTAACCATTATGAAACACCAACTCGCACAACTCTCCACCCTCGCCGATGTAGTGTTCGTGCTAGCGGGGCCGCGAAGTGGCTTTAAATACGTTTCCCTGGCATCAAATCAGTAACTCGGTAAGTCTGCGACCAGTTTAAGTAATACGTCTAGCGCAGACAAAGCAATCGCGGTATTCATTTTTTTTATCTTTTACTAAATTTTTTTGTAATTGTCGCGGCTTGTCGCATTTCTTCCCTGTTATTTATGTTTAAATGCGCACACTCCTTTGCATTGGGTTATTTTCTAACGCCGACTTTCTTTTAAGCCAAAATCGCCTGGATGTATTTTCTCGAGATTTGCTGGTATTTCTTTCCTGGACGGCCTTGCTAACTTCCACCCGGATGGACACTAGGGGCCGCTTCGCACGGAATCCCCTTGTCTGCACGCCGTCTGTCTTGAAGAAATTTGTCGGGTGCATATAGAAGCTATCTAGTGCCACATTACTTGGTCGCTGACAAGCTTTCAGGTGGCTCAATTAGTCATGACGATATTGTGACTAGTGTAAAGAGAAGAGACCGAAACTGGTCCTGTCTATATTATTCGTCCAATGTGTCTCTCTACCTCTACATTCTAATTCGACTAGTTCGGAAGTGATCAAAGAAATTGTCTGAGCGCTTTCATATTGAATTCATTTGCAGTTTGAATAGAATTATAAATTCGGCCTAAGGATCACAATTTGACTGGAACTTAACCAAGTATTCTAATGTTTTATTTTAAATGGGTGTAACGTTGAGCTGACTGGATATCCTGGTGATGTGGGCAATCCCAGCTATGCTTGTCTTTAGCAACATTTTTAAAAATAAATATGTTCCGGTAGTTGAGAAGGCTTAACGTCATAGTGGTAGTCACGATTGGCGTTGACACTTCAGCTTAGTTGACGCGGAACCAAGCCGATAAATACGTTGAATTTCGCTGCGTTCACTCTCATCTTGGGGCATGCACCTCTTCGCGTTACATTTTGCTGCACTGTTTATCCCACTCATTTTTACCATTGTTAGAAAACTTTGGCGGATACTAGAAAGCGGAATTTCGATTAAAGATGTCAACTACTCAAGCAGACGACGGAAGTGGCCTCAGCAGGAATAAACTTCGCTCGAGCATGTAGGCAGTTCATGTTCTTATTCGCATTGCGCAATATCGAAAAACACCCGATACACACCTGACATACCTGCCACTATGTAAATGTTCCAAACTAAGTCTACTCCATCATGCTATTCGGTAGCGAAAAAGCGTCCCACTATACGTGTTTATTATTTTTTAGTGTCTATTTGTTTTACCAAGGTTCGTTACATAGAGGTAGGTGGCTTTGTGTTCAACCTTCGAAAACCAAAGCGATGCGCATTATTCGTCCCAAGGATGACATTCACGTTTGGTTTGCTAGGGCGTGGAACTTCACTCTTGTGAGAGCCTCAGATAACCGTGTTTTGACATGAACCTGACAGAGAAAACCACAATGAATTTCTCCTCCATACTTTATGAAAGCCAATGTTTATTATGAGCTTGATAATTCAAAGTAAACCAAAATGCAAGCTTTTTCTTAAATCACCTCTGTAATTTTACTCTTAGGCCCGATATTTGTTTTGTCTTTCACAGTTATTTTTTTATCAGGAAAGAGCGAATAATTGTAACGGCAATGTGTAAGGCAGTTACGACATTTTCAAAGCATGGCCTTAATTACTCACTACTTTTGAGATTAATGTTCGGTGATTTTCTGCTTGTTGTCTCTTCTATTCGTCTAAAGTTAACCTGTCTGTACTCGTATCGCCGTGAATTATCGTTCTAGCTTGCTCTAGAAACAAACAAAAACCTGGAATAAATATTTTTTTGGGGCCAACCACGTGTTTCTGTTGAGAAAAAAGAAAGAAATAAAGTTTGTTGAGTCATTAGCGCTGTATAATACGCACCAAGCTTATTTTCTTATCTGCCTAAGTTCTCTAAACATTCAGAAAATTTATTTTGCAGCTGAAAGTGCGCTAATTAGTAAACTGTCCAAACATGTGACTTCAAAAGTTTTCACGCTTGTTTAATGCCAAAGCCTGTTTCGTTGAAAAGAAGAAGCCAACTGGTTACAAAATACTCAAATCCACAGCGCGCTATCAACAACCCCAGTCGCCCTCATCCGGCTCGAAATTCGGTTTAGCGGCCTCTATCTACGTTTGTCGCACCGAGCGTTTAAAGCTTAGCAAGGCGTGATAAACCTCATTAAAACTGCGACGAAGCTCACGCCAACGACTCCGAAACTAACTCTCCCTGAGCGCATCAAGGCATGAAGCTTACAGCGCAGAGGCCTGCACTATCTTTTTTTCGACCGAACTTACGCCATCAGTCTCCAAGCCAAACTAGTGCACGGCAGGAGCAGTCTCCGGGAATGATTAAATAGAGATCTTTTTTCTCATTTACTTCGTTCACCTCTAAGCTCCCAGTGTAGTGGAAGCTGTGTGCTCCACGGGCCAATCAACCGTTAATCTTTCGTTACGTGATCACGCTTCCGCCCAGGAGCGAGCGGGGTCAGGTGAGGAAAGAGAGGCGGGTTGAATGGTTCGCCAAGCGAGTAGCGCCCACCGCACTCTCAGCTTAGAGGTGCCCGGAGTGTAGAAGTAAAGTCAATTCGCCTCTCACTTTGTGCTTGTTTGTTTTTTCTCTAAAGACTACTGGTTCCCTACTTTGCTCCTGCGCTAGAGTGGAAAGATAAAAACGTGAGCTGGATACCGCAGCGAACCCGGCGTTAGTCGTTGCAGATTAACTAAAAATAACATCCAATAAACGGAAAAAAAACGAAACGAGCGAACGACGAAGCAGTCCCGGCCATAGACGGCGTCGTCTCCTTTGGTGGCAGCTACAACGGCATCGTGACCAGAGCCCCCAGTGTTGACAAGCGGAACACATAATTTACATAGATGGGAAGAGGGAGAGTGCAGGGCAGGGGAGAGTGAAGGATGAGGGGTCACTTATCGCGGGAAGTTGGCGTATGTTCGGCGTCGAGGTCGGTTCCGAAACCCCGATGCGGACTCGGGGCTCGGACCAGATTGCGGGTCAGCCGACCGCGAGGACGAACCATCAGGCTCGCCCCTCGTCTATGTCCTTACGCTCGACGGAGCCGTCGCGTTCTTGCAAAAAAGTATAAAAAAAAAGGAAGCCGAATAATGTACGCAGATTGGCGTATTGTGAAGTCCGCTTTTTTGAAAGAGTTGCTCTCGGCCGTTGTGGAACTTTTGCATAAACGGGCTCTCCTTTCTTTCCCATTACTTCCTTCAATGTGCTATGCGCCAAACGTTTTAAACTAAAAATGAGAGTGCTCCCATGTCTAGAACTTCTATTTGGTGCCTTTTTTTCGCATTGAAGAAACAGCACAAAGCTTATTTGGAATGATACGGGTTTTTTGTTTTTGTTTGCTTTTCTTTATCACACCAAACTTTGATAAAAATCCGCAGTAATACGAATTCAATCACTGTTTGACGATCACGGCTGATGTGGGTGATACCAGATTTTATTTTGTAGAGCCAGCACTGGTTTAAAAGTACCTGACCCAAAAATTAATTGTATACACCTATTAATAGACTGTCAAAATGCAAATTCCCGGAGAAAATTGTTATACTAAATAAACCAAAATCGGACCATTACTGTAGTGTCCTAACATGGGACACTGCTAAACATCGGCTCTTGTAACCACCTACAGTTTCTCAGAAATAAGTACAAATTTATTCCTTGAAACTTTCAGATCAACGATGTCCAGCACCTGACACTAAGAATCAGTTTGCCAATAGATGGCCAACGCCACACCTAAAATCTTTTATCCTTATTTCATGACCTGCTATAGATAAGCTATGTCATTTGTGCAAGTGCGAGGAGGGCTTTGGTTTTGATTATAGTACCACTCATTTGTAAAACAAACAATTTTTTGGGGTGATACAATGGCAGCACAGGAAACCTCACGTGGAGAACATTTAAAGTATTACTTTGCATAATACCACACCTCTGAGAAATGGATCAGATGTCAGCGCAACCAAATATCATTTATCAACTACGCGCAAATATAGATTAAGAAACACGACTGTAGCCGAAGTGTGGTGCTTCGTATAAATACCAGAAACATTGATGTAACTGTTATGACCTGTAATATGAATGCGAAAGGTATTATTTTCACACCCGAAGAAAATCTCAACACAAAAGAAAACTTTGACCCACCGAGCCCCAACTTCTGTTAACAAAATTCTAGAATTCTGCCAGCACCCGCCTAATCTAGGTAATATTTAAAATCTAAGGAAGGAGGAATTTATATTTGATATTTAAGGATGAAGAGCAATATTTTGGCAGTCGCAGTTTAGAATTGCTGGACTTGACGTTTCGATTGCAGGGAAAAAAATGCGGCTCTCCATAATTATTCAATGAACACAAACACAAATTTATACTACTTATATTCGATTTCAAGCGAATTGTTTTGGGGGGAGCGGGGAGGGGAGCAATAATCCCTAATATTTCTTAGTAGTTTTATGGTTCGTTTATAAATGGTCACCCCTTTATACCAAAGTTTTGCAAGTGTAGCCTGGATTAAACGATTTTGTTTGTTTACTGTAAATAATAGAAATAATGAGTGCATTCCGTGACAAATTAGGTTGAAATTTCACAAATAATTCCACAATAATCCTAATATTAAAATCGGTCAGCACTATCTTACGCCGTAGGTCTAACGTTCTTTAGTGGGCCCCTGTTAATTTATTCTATATTAAAAAAATCAAACTTCAGGGGTAGCCGGAAGAAATGCTCGTGGAGCGAGTGTCCAAAGTTTCGAAACGAAGATCCTGTCTTCTCTAAAAACGAATGTTCCTATACAACGAAGAAAAAATCGTGGTTCGTCACGTTCGTGTACGGTTGACCGAGCATTGGCTCGGAGATTGGTCACGGTCTGTTGCTTTGAAGATCACCGAAGAGCTTCGAACTTGAACGGTTACCCCCCCCCCCCCCCCCCCCCACACACACACACATAAAAAAAATAAATGCAGTTTATTTTTTTTTGTACGTTGAGATATTATGTTTTACTGTTGCTGATAGCACAATCCCCTTGAAAACTGCTTTTTGCTTGTAGCTTCTAGAAGGCCTAAGCAATTGCTTAGGCCTCACAGAACTATTAACTTGCTGAGAGAGGAATATTTTATGAAAGCGAGCAACCATAGGTTATCGTTTCAGATATAAATGCATATAGCTTTCTTGTTTGTCGTAGATAACGGTTATACCTTTCGGGATACTTCTACACCTTCTGTTAAAAATTGTTCTTACTTTTGCGAGAAGAGTGCGAAAGAAGCTATGTATTTTCTTATATAAAGTTATCCACGCGATTCATTATCAGCAGACTTTATGAAGTCAAAATTACAAAAGAAAACATAAATGAGCATACTTGTTTTTATTCTTCATTGAGTCAATCAACAAAAGTGATTGTTGTGGAAGGATGCCTCGCGCTAACAAGAGTACGCGCGAGGAAGTACTTTTTCCACAATCTTTATAAATCATTCTAACATTCCTATAAAATAGCTGTTCAGCACGCGCTAAAAGCAACCTGCAGCACCTACTCGCTACTTAGGCAAGCCAAAGAAGCATACGCCAAAGGCACCGACATAGAGAATGAGACTAGTTAGTGAATCATTTGTTGAAAGTCGTATACTTGTGACCAAATCGCAATTCTTAACGCTGCAGAATCCTGAGTGATCAATCTACTGTCTTGAGGTTACACCGCACAATACAAGGACGAAACGATAAACAGAGAAAGATACAAACACAGGTACTTGACTTACGACTCCTTCGTATTCTTCTTCTACTTCCTCTTAACCAAACTAGTTTAAATTACAGATATTTATAAATGAAAACAAGAAAAAATTCAAGTATTTTCACAAGCCATTGCGATCATCGCGCTAAATATTCTAGTTCTTTTAGAGATAACGTTAGGGATGGGACTACTGACACAACTATCTTCTAGTCACGCGACGGTCTCTGCCTTTATTGTTTCTCTAGTGGGCGGGTTCTTACTACCTATGACGGTACTTTTTCTCGAGATGTCCAGAAATGGCTTTGTGTGTGCTATTATGGAGTACCCTTAATCAATCGTTTAAACACAGGCCAGTTTGTCCGATATATTTCTTACCACACGATAGTGGAATATAATAAATCACTCATTCAGAGCAAGGCACAAAGTATGTTTGGTGTTTTTTTGTACAGCCGAATTCACGGTGTGCTGAGCTTGCTGCTGCTTAAAGCTTGTTTGGTGCTGAATTAGTGACGTTAATGTTAATGCCATTTCCTATCTTTTAGAACGAAGCTCTTACGCGCCCGTTTCGGGTTGAGCGACGTTGCCGTCGCCGTCGCCGTCGGCGTAACCGCGCGTTGCATTATGGGATGTTTCCTCGTAAGGATGTCACACGTAACGTTACGTGTGAAAGCACGCGGGTAAAATTTTCCTGCAAATTTTTCCGCTAAAGTTAGCCTAAAAAGTCCCCCGCTGAATTTAGCGAAAAATTTCCCGCCTTATTTAGCGAGAAAATTTTACTCTCGTGACGTCACATGTGGCGTAAAGTGAATGAATTTGACGTCATGTGAAATTTAGCGGAAAAACGTTTCCGCTAAAGCTAGCAGAAAAATATTTCCACTAAATTTAGCGGGGGAATTGACGTCACGTGACCTCAACACCAATTCTGTTTCCGCGCTATATTTAGCGGCACAGTGTTAGTCAAATTTCACGCTAAATTTAGCGGGAAATTTAGTGAAAGTTTAACACTAAATAGGAGGGGAGCAGGAGGGGAGGAGGGAGTACGGAGGGGGAGGAGGGCATACCCGCCCCTCCGTACCCTTCCCGGCTGTTCCTCAAGAGCTGCGCTCTAATTCGGCATTACAGAGAATTGTAAACATATATTTTTTAAACCTTGTGAAACCTTATGTATATAAAAAGAATAACAGCTGTATTTTTCTTTTTGTCCCATAACTTACATGTTTTAGGCTCAAACTTTTTTTTATTTTCTGATGAAGATATTTTTGTACTGCTGTTAATGAGTAGGTAGGTTACCCGTCGATTGTAACCTGGAAATTTGTGCGTCAAAGCTTACTTTGAAACAAACTTGTGCTCGTAACTTGAAAAATGTAATGTATTACAATTACAAACTACCGAGCCTCAGATGTAATGGATAACCATTACAAGTTACTTTCGATGAAAATTAACCGAATTACTTTACTCGTTACGTTACAAATTGCTTTCACGGTTCTTTTTCCAGTACACTTATCCAGAGAACAATAGAAACAATTTTGATATTTTTCGAAAATGTTCCGAATCACTACTTTTCATTTCTCATACGCCCGTATCATGGTAGTCCTTGTTGAAATAAAATATTACATGGAGTAGGGAAGTGGTTAAGAAGGTCGGCTGATATATTCAGGTCCTTCAACGCTCTTTGGCGCCACTTCGTCATCGAGGCTTAGTACGAGTATATTCGGTAAAGTCAACAGAACGTGATTCATACAATGGGGAGCGACGATGCGCCAGGCGAATGGATATAACTTTGGCTCTCGGTTTTCGGGGAGTTGGCACTACAGCTTAATGTTGTATGGGGAACATTGCATTTCATATGCATATAGCATCTGCATCGCGATGAACGTCACGCGTTTGGTGTTACCCTTCTTCCCGGTTTCTGCATTCCTGGTTTTATATTGAAGCTCCAGTTTGCGACATTGTTCTTTGGTCACCGAAGCTATAAGGCATGCGACAGCCTTGAGCATTCCCATCCAAATTCCTTCATATACACATAATAATAGTTGTTCAGCATTACATTACACCTGTAATTTCACTAAATAACATGCGAGTTTATTTTGTTTTTAAAGGGGGGGGGACTTGTTTGAACTGGTGCATTTAGTTTTCAAACTTCTACCATCTTTAAAGTAAGTTGGGTGTGTATTAACCTAATTTTATTGAAAAGCTTCATTAAATTGTATGCTCAACAAATATTTTAATGTACAGGGTGTCACAAAAAATAATTTACAGGTTCTTTTTACCGCAAAAATAAACTAGGGATCGCCGAACGCTCATTCTCCGCCCAAAGGTAGCACCGAGGGTCACAACCAGATGCCAGAGTTTCAGCCCGATGTGACACATTAATCAAAAAGTTATCAGTGATTTTCTGAAAATTGCAATGGGAAAATGGCGGCCGACGGAGTTTTCGAATACATGGGGGTCTATTGCACCAGAAACCGAAAACGGGCGAAAATGGGCTCAATTTTCCCATTGAACTTTTCAAAAAATCGCTTTTTAACTTTTTGAATAAGGTATCGGATCGGGCTGAAACTTTGGCATCTGGTTGTAACCTCTAGCGCTCTTCTTGGGCGGAGAATGAGCGTTCGGCGATGTTTAGTTTTCTTTTTTTGCGGTAAAAAAGAATGTGTTAATTTTGTTTGGGACACCCTGTACGTGCTGTGATACATAACACGATGAATCGTAAATATAATAATTAAATAACTTCTTAGTGTCTGCTGAAAACGTTCGTAGAACTTCCTTTTCACCATCTACTAGAGAACGGGCATAGGTGGTGAGGTTGCAGTCAACGCAGTCATCGTAGCATTTACTTTGCCCCATCGATTATGGCGATTGGACTGGGTTTTCACTGATTGAACACAAGTTCCTAAGGCACCTGAATAAGGAAGGCAGCGACATCATCACTCTCCTACTTTGACACGCACACCTTCTATTTTTATTTTTTGCACTTTCGCACTCGCGCATGGACGGTAGCGCCGCCTGGATTGTTCCAACATAGTGACATATACGCGTAACATATACGCGTACTAAAGAGCGCTGTCATGGTACACCCTCCGCGTTCAAGTGGTTGAACCGCGAAGAATATATTTCGAAGAAAGACGATGGAAGCCGTGGCGTTAAACTTTCAGCGTTACTAGATTTGAGGGCAACTCCTTCTTCCCCGCTTTTTTATCTTAATTTTTGTTCTTTCCCACTCTCGCGCGTCGACCGTAGCGCCCGCTGGATTGTTCCAAGATAGCAGGCGACATTCTCCAAATGATGTCGCTACTTTTTTGTATAAAGGGGCTTTACAAATCCCTGGCGAACGTTGACGTAGTACAGGTTTGCTTCAAGTAACACGGAGCGCCGGAGCAGCGTCCAAACTGCAACACCACGCCATTTATCAGCGCCGGCTGGTACAGATAGGTGCCGTCTGCGCATGCGCGCGTGCCGTTAGCGGTGTCCTTCGTCTTTCTTGTTTGATCCTCGCACTATTGGTGTCTGAGCTGCCAAATGTTGTTTCGATAAACACCGCTAGGTGTTCGGGTCGCGCGGGGAGATAACGCTGAGGGCAAGTGGGAGAGGAAGGTGAGTATCTTTCCTGCGAGATGAAGACCTGGTGGTGCTTTTTAGGAATATCGTTGCGCCGCTCGAGCCACCGATAACGTGTGGGTTGGAAGAAGAAAACGGGTACTCCCGCAGAAAGCACGTTGGCATGCGCAGATGCAGCCTATGAGTTCCAGCCGGCGCTGCTAGATAGCGCGGCGATGCGGTTTCGATCGCCGCTCTGGCGCTTCGTTTACTGAGCGAACCTGTACTCGTGTACAATTTGTGTCCCTTGCTGACCTCAGCTGGGCGACGTAAAAAACCTTAAGACTTCGAAAATGCTACTATATGGGATCTGTTGACGCAGTGCGGAGTGGATATTCGGCGCTTCTGTCTACTTTGAGATATCACCATGGCGATAGTGACACTGTGGCACAAAGCCTCGTATCGCTGTTCTCACGTTAGAGAGGTAAACGATCGCCACGCCTCCTCCTTCTAGTCAGCACCACTGAGCAGATTATGGCACAGTTTGTTCATTCGTTACAATGCTGCGCCTTGAGTACGTCGCTCTGTACTTCTCACGTTCATCCTACGAATACCACCTATACTTTGTTTCAGTTTAAGTCCAGGCGTAGCCGACGGTGCGAGGCAATTGGAGCCAGTCAAGCAGCTTCAAAAGCGAAAGTCACTAGGCCTTTTTTGTTTATGATTGTTTCAGCGATGATCGAACACGTACAGAGACATGACAAAACAGCATGATGGATGCGCTTTTGACGCCGTACGATTGGTCTCATCCGCTCGTAGCGTCGGCTGTGACTGAACTTACGGATACATGTAGTACATTATTAAGTTAAGTATAGGAAAAGTTTATAAAGTATTAAAAAATTAAATCTTGCGAACAGCCTCCTCATTCGCACGTAACATCATCGCAAACTTCATCGTGTATGAATGGCGTCAGGCGAAGAGACGTAACGTCACACTCAGATGGCGAGAGTCCTCCGGCACAATGCCTGAACGCGGAGCAAAGCCAAACACTGATGCACCGGTCGTGTCCAATCCGTTTTTTGCGCTCTATCTCACTGTATTCTGACATAGAAATGCTATGGAACGAGCTTTGATCATCATAAGTGGTGTTGTTCCACAACCAGCTTGAACTGCTGTTTGATTTGGCGCTATCTAGAGTCTGAAGCAGGAAACATTGGGTGTGCCTGGAATTGGCGGCAGCATTGTTGAAACGTGAGCTACTACTTTGCGTGGCGTCGCTTGGCCTGGTGTCTGAAGTAAGAAATTCTGGATATGTCAGGAAGCCGTGGGCGCATACGCATGCCAGTACGGCGGACGTTACGGCCCATCCGGGCAAATCGGAACAACGGAGCCTGGCCACGTAACTACGTATCGTCGGAGTGCGCTTTTGCTTCGAAGCGTGAGGCTTTTCGCTCTGTCATGCTCCAATGTGTGCGTCTGCACTCGTATACGTAGCGCGTATTGCAACCGTCGGAACGCAATGTAGGGCGGAGCGTCCACCCTTTGCCAAGTTACAGCGAGACACGAGTATAACCGTGGGTTCTCACTCTGCTGGCGCCTCCTGGCCGTTGCTGACTGGCTATACGTGGCTGCAGGTGCGAGCAATAGTCAGTTTCGTTTCTATGGTATTGCGCAGCAAAATACCGGAGTTCCTAGGGAAGGTAACGTGTGTTTCCTTGTCTGTGTTTAAGGTATAGTCCCTGGAACGCGTATCCGACTAGCGTGTTTATCACGTACTAAACACTGGCTCCTCATGTTCCGCCTGATAATATCATAAAAGTTCCATGCTGTTGCTGGGCGCGACTCTGGTAAAGGCATAGCAGCAACAGATGGATGTGCCGGGTGCCTGGTATGCTGTTGGTCGCCCTCTATAGCTTGACGGTTCACGGAAGATTCATTAGTCAGGAGTTGGGACTCCGCGACGACAGGGACACTCTCGTTCGCTCGTACTTTTTCCAGGACTCGCACACAACCACCATGATCGCGGCACCAGACAGGACGACACGCCGGCGTCTGTGATGTCATTTGTTGCCACTTAGGGACAACTTTCGATGCATGGGCGGCGTAGGAGGTTAAACAACCCAGCCAAACATGCGTTTCAGAAATCGTGGTTTAGGTAAACAAGATGAAAGTAACGACGTTGAAGATACTTGCAGCGTTAAAAGTGTTGCAAACCACATGTAAGAGTGAGCTCAAGTCGCGAGGGGCGAGGATCACCGTAGCGCAATAATCATGCAGTTGCATTAAGCAATTCGCGCTTTTTCAAAACCAAAAAAATGCGTCGATTGTGCAGAGACATTAATCTTAAATTAAACCCTTTGCAGCAGAAAATAGACCCCTTCTTTGGTTTTGTCATTCATTTTGTGGCTCGGCGTACAGAAATGATTACCGAGTTTTAGCGGCTTAGTGCAATGATAGCTCGCTTCAGGCTTTGCAGTGTTTTTCATTTTTTATTTTGTTTGGAATTTTAAACGGAATAATAGAATTGTGTGTAACGCGAACGATATTTTTGTGATTTATGGCATATGACGTGCTATGAATTTGAAATATATATTTATAACAGTAATTTTTCTTTTTGATTAAGTTCAAAATAGTGATAAGTTATTTTCCAGGCTGCCCGTGTTTTCTTGTTTCCGTCCGTGTTTTCTGTTTTCTTTTTCATAGCGAGTACGAAATTAACTTTTTGGCACAATTCCAGTGTGTTATACCTGCAAAATGTATATTCATCAAAATAATCTGACACTGTTTAAAAATATATTAAGATTCGGTTTCGTTCAATACACGCGGCTTTAATATCACGCCGCTGTGTTTGCGCTGTAATGAATGCACATAATGCGCAGACGCTCATTCACAAGCGAATATGGTTTCTAGGCGCTCACAGTGGCCCAAAATCTGGTCTTCGGGAACCTAACCTGCGTGTAAACAGCGTGCCGTCAAATCCCTTGAGAGTTTAATCAGAACTGTTGTACAAAACTTAATTACCACCAAAAGCGCGAACAGACTGTCTTGCTGTACTGGTATGGTAAGTACGGTGCATGAAGGCCCTTAATAAAATAAAAATACACACAGAATGGCAGGAGTTACATAAATAGTGTTTAGAGAAGCCTTAGGAATATTCGTAGGTGTTTCTGGTGGGAATATTCGAAGAAATACACGAATGAACCTCGTCGGCATATCACTTTGAGAGGTGAAGGCTGTGATTTCGAATC
The DNA here is from genome assembly GCA_037355805.1 of Ixodes ricinus. Classification (NCBI taxonomy): domain Eukaryota; kingdom Metazoa; phylum Arthropoda; class Arachnida; order Ixodida; family Ixodidae; genus Ixodes; species Ixodes ricinus. The sequence goes on from JAZHYW010037468.1 coordinate 16,076, forward strand.
TCTTAAATTTATAGCTGAAAAGTTTCCTGAGGCTTTTTTTTACTTCCTTTTCATAGGAAACTTGGGCTGTTCAAAACATTCCGCGATTACAGGAGTGAAGGCGACGGGATGGCGGCATGTACGGTGGACAACTCTGAAATAATTGATACCATTAAGAAACTCAAGTCGAAGCTACCCGTGTGTCTTGACAGCATACCTTGTTTTATATTAAAGGTTTTTTCCGGTATATTTGCACCGGTGTTGAAACATATGTCTCCTTCGTCTGTCGAATTTTACTAATTTTGTATTGTGCATAAACGTGCAGTTACTGTACTTGCTTTCAATTCTGGAGACCCTACTGTTAAAAAAACATATTAGGGAAAAGTCATTACTATCGAATATATGAATATATTGTTAAGAAGGTCAAGACGAGGACAGAGCAGCGGCGCGCACGACCATCTCGCGTCAGGCCCCACGTGTTGGATCGGTTTCCATAAATCATTCTATGTTTTGTCATCACCTGTTCTCTTTTCTATGCTGCCGACATCATCGTCCTAACAGTATGGTGGAGGTGTTGAGACATCGTAATCCCCGGCATCGACCATCGCCGCCGCCAGCAGCCAGCCATTCCGCCTACTTGTGTCAGTCATCCGAAGCAGCAGACCGGACACCAGCCCATGGCTTCTTCGCTCAGCTCCCGCCCAGATGCTTAGACGAGCCGAAACAGATGAAGCCGACCGACGATCGCCCGCTCCTTTCCCCAGCCGCCGACGTTGTGAGGCTTTTTGACGTGAGTCCCCCATCCCAGACCGTGCCGTCGTGCAGCTGTGGCTGCTGTAGAGGTCTGCGAGGCTGCGGATAGAGGGCGAACTCCAACGACCTCCCCATCTTCACCACCGACCCCGTTGTTGTCAGCTGTCCTTTGTTCTTCTTTGTGTGTGAGCGTGAGTGTAATCTATGTCTTCGTATTCACCGGCCGGGTCGGCCGTTTTCGTCGAAGGAAGTAGTTACGAAGGTGAAGACGACGACGGGGCAGTGGCGTGCGTGACCAAATCGAGACTGGCCCCAGGTGCCAGGTCAGCGTCCATAAATCATTCTATCTTCTATAATAACTTGTCCTCTCCTATCCGCTGCCGCTAGCAACTTCCTAACAATATCCAAGAATTTTAGAGTTTATACTTTTCACTAGCTTGCATCGCTTCGCTGAGCAAACAATTAATTCGGCGCAACCTGCACTTACATGAAGGGTTTCTCGGTAGGTAGGCTCTAATATTTGTCAGTTCATGCAGTTCTCTACACAAATCACTGCACAACGAGGGCAGGTTCATGTAGTGTATTGATATGTACCACAAAAGTATGTATAGGGTCAATTATGATTCACTTCTGGATGGGATGTCTGAATATGGTGTAACTGATGGGCTCATCAAATGGTTCGGAAGTTGTCTGCACCCACTTGTCGTCCCCGTACACTTTAGAAGCTGGAGTCCTTCAAGGATTGCATCTTGGTCCCCTTTTGTATAAAGTATTTGCTAACGATATATTTTATTGTGTTCAGTTTTCTCAATTGTTGCAGTGTACTGCCGATGTAAAAAATATTTCACAAGATTAAAGCCCTGTGTGACTGCAAGGACATGTCTTTTAATATCAACGCCGTCAATATGTGAGAATCAAATAATAGTTGTCAGTTAAATCCGAAACAACAACTTATGTTATCATAGTCCGTCGAAAACATATAGTATATTCATATCCTTACACGCTCAGCTCGTCCCCAGTCGAACGAACATCTGTCATACGGGACCTCGGAGTGTTATGGGACTCCGGGGTTAGGATGAACTCGCACGTTATTGCTGTTGTGGCTTCACCATGGGGGATGATCGGCATGATGGCAAGAATTACGCGACAGTTTACAATTTCTGTCATCTGTATTTTTGCTGTATAGTTGCTTTGGCAGCTCGAAATTGGAACTTGCTTCAACTGCCTGGAATTTACTCAATCCCTCAAACTCTTCACCTTTTGAATACGTCCAGGCACGCTTTATTCGTTTAATTTAAGAACGATACCTCGGGGAAAATATTTGTATGACTGACAAGGAAACAGCTGACTGCTGAGTAAAATGGGTATGAACGCAATTATCCGAAAAACTAGATCTTCAGGATTTGTTATTTTGTACAAACATTAAACGGGAAAATGTCATGGCCAAGTTTTCTATTCAACATAAGCTTTGTTTGTCTGCTTGCGCTTTAAGGTAAATGGAACCGTTTTATGTTTGCGGGCGCTCCCAGCTTTGGTCTGTCACCCGAATGGATGTTTTATTTAATGGTATTTCGACACCTTCAATCGACATGTTGATTCATTTATCTGTTTTAAGAACTTCTTTATTATCAGAACTATAATAAAATACTTAAATTTTGTTGTTTTGTTTTTGTTTGCTATTTTGTCTGTGTAATGTTACAATGTTTGACGTGTGTCTGTAAGATTCTTCTTCATTTGTGTTGTGATGCACCACCAGGAAGGCATGTAGGACTTCTTATGGTATCGATAAATAAACATAAACTTATATAAGACTGTTGCGCCAAACGCTTCTGGTTCATAGACATCAATATTATCTAGTAATCAACTTATAATATCAATTTATGCCGTTTTGTGCAGGTGTGTTTGTGTGTTTGCGCCGCGCGCCTGTGTGTTTGTGTGCGTGTGTGTGTGTGCTAAATAATTTACACCAAAATAAAAAAGAAAAGACGCCACGCGAAGTGCGCAGCGTTTGAAAGCTGGTTCGCATGTTTCCTCAAAATGTGTTCCTCGGGATATTTACTGTAGGAGCTTTGATAGCAGTATAATAGTTGTGTGAGATGTGCTTTAGCAGTTGTGTGAAAGAGGGTTACACATTTTATTTTTGTACAAGATAGCCGGGGTCCAGCACCTTTTGCTGCTCTCGTTCAGATGCGTTCCTCTGTCTGATCTGCCCAGTGCGGAGCATTTTACATTCCAGTTTCTCGCGCAAAGGCGCGAATCTTGCATGACCTGGTCATTCTGGAGGAATTAGAGGGAGGGGAGAAGTGAGCAAGCCCAATGTACAGGCGACGGAGAATGTTCCAGAAGCCCGAAGTGGCGGCGGCGGTAGGGAAGGGGGGGGCGAGATAGAGAGGGGAGCAATAGCCGAATAGCGCGTCCTCCCGTAGGTGCCCTCGTCCATTCCGCAAAGGAATGGACGAGGGCAATACTGGGGGCGACGGCGATGGGAACAGTGCAAGCCTGATGACACTATTACTTTCTCCTCACGATGACGTGTGTTTGCGTACGAATTTCTTCGCATTTCGCCCAAAAGCGACACTTTTCTTCGTTTTAGCTTAGGTCCAGACGCAGCCAACATTACAAGGTAATTAGACCGATCAAGTAGCGTTAAAAGAGCAAGTTACTAAGCCCTTTGTTATGATTAGATCAAAGGTAATAAAACATGTAGAGAAACATCACAAACACCATGATGGTGCGCATTTGAAGTTGTCCGATTGGTCTCGTCCGCTCATAGCGCCGGCTTCGTCTGTATTTAAAGTGAAACGAATTATACACCCTTCCAATAATCGCCTTCTGCGCGCTGCCACCTTTTAATGCGAAAGCATTTACTGTCCCATGGAGCGAAGCCAGCGTTGTTTGTAGCAGCGAAAAACGGCACTTTAATTCCGTCTGCTGCAGCGAAAAAAGGCACCTGGATTCCCACTGGCTGAGCGAAACGGCACCTAAAGTCCCATTGGTCAAAAGCACAGCAACGCAGATGCTTCGTCAAGGAAACCGGCGGGGGTGCTCAAGGTCAAAGCGGACGCGCCTCAGAAATAAAACACAAAGAAAAGCACAGCAACGCAGATGCATCGTCAGAGAAGTCGTGGAGCGGGCGCGGGCGCCGCGCCTGCGCAGTGGGGAGCGTGATGTCACCACCGGAGCGCCGTGTGAAAAAGGAAGACGTGGTGCGCTGCTTGTAGGAATGCGCTGCGTGTAGAAATGCTTTCGTATTCTTACACGTAAGCATTCTTAAGTGTTTCTACTTGGCTCTGGAACGCATTTCCGAGCGCGCAGTAGCTCTCTTTATAAACGCCTCGCTTGCGTCTACAGCCCAGTTACTCAGCACTTTTCTCCTGGGTGATAAACGCTGGAAAAATGTATAGCCACTACTCTCCTAAAACTTTTTATTTGACATTTTATATAAAGATAGCGGCCAGAGAGAGACCTGACATAATGTGTCAGCAACACAGGTTCGCTTTTCAACAGTTCGAGAAGGTCGTCTTTAAAAGCGTCGACGCTGCACATAAACCCAAAACTCCACTTGTAAATCGCAAACTATGAATTAAATATGTCTGAATAACCTACGCCCCCAGGAACAGCAATACTATCGTTGTTTTTTGTTTTTTACACGATGTTAGGAGGAGTTTGGTACATAAATATTAATTTACCTTGACAAGGTTCCCCCGAAAGCATGATTTATGCAAACGGACAGCGTCGATATAACTATTTATCGTTCTCTTGATGGCTGCTATCGAACGCATTATGTGTTTGAGATTACGCCCCTGTCTAATATGGATGCTGACATTGTAATTGAGCCTGTTATTAGTGTCCTGTATAATTTAATAAGAAACCAAAATATTAAATAAATTGTTCACGATTTAATTCAGTGCATTTTCACAGAACACGTACGAGCTTGTTGAGGTATCTTTCCCGAAATCTAAATAAACCCAATATATTTATATACAATAAAATGCAGTCTATCATTTTTATCAATATTAACACATTCTTCTTTGCGGCCCACAGACAGCTATCTGCCTTATGCGTGGCGCACTGAAATTTCAGGTTGTAAAAGTATACAAATATAGGTTAAATGTTAACTGAATTTTACATAGAATGTGAGATATAAATCAAGCTGCAGCGCAAGTTCATATAATATAGTAAAAAAAGAGGTAACTGTTTTAAGGCTGTAACAAAAATAACTGGTGGGCTACTTCGCTACAAATCATATTATTTTGATGTGATGGACACATCATAGTTAGCTATACATAATCATGCTTTAGGTGTTCATGCTACGCAATGATGGATTTAATAGTTATACATAAACCGGAACTATCAATATATAATGGCAATTAAAAAAAGATTGTCTTGGGGTTGTCAATAATAGTATATTTGTGTTCTTGCGCATCACAAATTCGGTAGATTTATTTGCCCTTACCTTCGTAAAACGAAGGTTTTTCGAAATATTTTACGAATCTTTTTAAGCCACTTTTGAGATAAAATCATTATAAATAACAGTGTTGGCTTCAAAACTGGATAGAAAACCTCTGTCAAGCCTACTTTTGTATTACGATAGGCTTCCATTTCTAAAAAAACGACAATGTTAAATTGAAACGCAGGATGCCGCTTGATTGCTTAGTGCATCACTAATATGAAACAAATCATGCAATCGAATTAATGGCTATCATGGGCTTTGCCGGCAGCTGAGACTCAAGAAAAAAAATTCAGTGTAGTACCTTCTACATCCAGAATTCCAAAAACGAGAAGGTTAGTTTCCTGTTTATGGCAAACCTCCAGACATTTTCTGCCCTAGAAATGTTCATCGTCATATCTAAGTCAATAATGCGGAAGAACGCCTTCCCATGTTTGGAACATAAGGAATACTCTCCAATACTACACGGGTCTATCCAAAAAAAGTATTTTTTCGTATAGTGCAATGCATTCATAACAATAACGAGAAAACCCGAAAATTTAACCGTTATAACCGATTATCATTGTGTATGAACTAGCCTCGGGAAGTGCCCGAAATAATATCCCATGCTGCAGGATGGAGTAAGTTACTCATCAAGGTAACATACTGGTCACATGACAGAAATTAGCTTCAAACTAAAGATTCTATTTTTTCATTAGTTTATGTAAACCAGTGTTTATTAAATCATGCATAAAATGCGGGAAATCGACGCATCGTAAGCGATTTTGATATGCTACGTATCCAGTTGCTACGCGTGTTCAAGCCGCAGTCTTAAGGCACGTACGAAATCGACCAGTAACTGAATCGCAAGGAAAACATCTTGAATGTAAATTGGAGAAAGACGATCATCTACGATTGCACAGATGATGACGTTAACATCGTAAATTATCTCGTCGATATCGCAGTAGCTCTGGCCGCATTCGTCAATGGTGGCAGCGGCGATCAAGATCGTGGGGCTTCGACGTTGCCACGGAGAGGGATAAATGGTGCTTGGGAAGCCCTAATAGATTTAGACGAGGGTCCAGGCTTCCTTTAACCTTGACGAGAATTTCGCAGTATGCGTTGTTTCATCTCCACCGAAACTGCCGAGACTTCCGTTTTCACTGCGTGCCCTTTGCCGCCGCCATCTTTAAGATATGACGACTGCCGCCGATGATGATGATACCGCTCGACTTCAGGCCGCGCGCAGAGACAACACGCATTGCTTTGCTATACGCGTCCGTATGGCATACACGCGTGACAAGTTGGGTGTTGTTCGTTGGGCTGATCTTTATATATTTACTTTCATATTTTTGTGTAATTTTTTCTTATATATTTTAATCAGCGCAGTTATGATCGTTGTATCCGATATGCCTAATATATTCCATCGCTATATGTGGTTCATATTTACATACCTACCTAAAAAGCAGTAGTAAGGTGGATTATGGAACAAGAAAATCTAACTGGATTTCTTACTGGAAACCTAAATTCCAGTTTGTAAACCATTGTCTTCAAACTGCATTTCAGGTTTCCATCTAGAAATCCAGTTAGATTTTCCTGTTCCATAATCCACCTTAAACTGTTTTTTTTTTGTGGTAGACACAACGCCAAACAGCATGGTTGTCGAGAAACTAATTGTCATAAGCAGTACATCGTAAAATGTGTTGTCGTTTTCAGTGAATTGCACTGAAATGTCATGTTTTTTGGAAGGGCACACAATATGTGCCCCTTCCAAAAACAGAGCATCCCAGGTTTTGACATTAATTATCGTATCATATACGTTTCAATCTTCTCGTTTGGGCGTCATCGTCCCAAAGTAAACAGCAACGACACTAAAAATAAGAATAGAGGGCAAATACATAGTAGTAATTAAGGCCCCTATGTTGAACAACATAATTTCCCGAGGACCTACCAGACACCGCTTTACTTGCATTAATAGGACGGGGCCCGCACACAATCTCGTTCAAAAGCTTGCAGAGGCTAGAAAAATGTTATTTTACGTTAACCACTAATGAACACTGAGTTTCCTCATTAAGTCGTGACCCCCATTCTTTGAAGCACCTCTCTTAGCGTCACGGTTAGTTCCGCTCTCCTTTGTTTTGTGAGTTTTACTTGCACCACGTTTTGTTTTGTACATGGTTTTCCAAAGACACGAAAATTACAATCCCTCGGGCTGATAGTTCTGGATGCCGGAATGGCGGGAAATGAAAATGGTGAACGTGGCGGAAGGGCGGAGTGTGTTAGAAGTTTTTTGTTTTGTTTTTGTATTTGTTGTTTTGCACCTTGTTTTTGTTTCTTCTTCTTCATTTTATTCCCGTTGCAAACTACGTTGTCTTCGAGCCGACGGGGATGACATTGTTTTCCCATTTGGAACGCAAACATTTTGTCATAAAACATAAAACAAAAAAGTTTGTGGAGTGTTTTGTGTAAGAAACACTTCCCTGGTCGAGGAAGATTGGATGGCGCATTTCTTCACTTTATATTTTCAGCATTGTCGCTGGCGTGTATTGCGCAAAAAAATATAATGGTCTTAGTTCACAATTTTGAAGAACACGGAGTCAGTTAATCGCGGAGAATAATAGACGGATCCCAAGGAATCAGGAAGCTTGGAATGCGATTAGGCTCGAAAAATGCGTTGTGCGCAGGGACCCCCAGCACGTGAAAGGTCATGCTCAATGCGTATGCGCATATAGAATCATTCAGGTCTCATTGTACTCACTGCTTCGTCATTAGCTAGGTATCCATGTCCTGCTCAAAGCGTTTGGCAGTCTCCGTGCCCTCCAGGAATGTGAGGTCACTTGTTTTTTTTAAGAATCATGTTCAGGTGGTTTTTTTTATTCAATTACGTGTTGTTTGTTCGTATTGTTTAAATAATATTTTTAAGCATCACCAAATGCTCATTCTCCACCCACATGTAACGCTACCATACTAACCAGATGCCAAATTTTCTGAACTAACCGTTCTCTTATTCTAAAGCTATAAGAGATTTTTTGAAATTTTCAATGGGAAAATGGCGGGCGTTGGAGCTCTCGAATGCGTAGAGCTGAATGGCGCCAGTTGCCGAAAACGGGCAAAGAGGGTTCCCATATTCCCATTGAAATCTCAATTATAACGTTTGATTGAGATATCGGTGAATTCTGAAAATTTCGCCATTTAGTTCGAACTGCCAACGTTACATTTGGGCGGATACTGAGCGTTCGGCGACAGTGCGGAGCCTATTTTTTTCGCGGTGAGAGAAAATGCAATAATTTGTCTTGGCGCCCCCAAAAAAATTATTGCACTTTTTTTTTTTTTGGGGGGGGGGGTGGGGGTTGTAGGAGTGGAAGGGAGATAGATTGCACTCCGCTCTTTGGCAGCGTGAGTGACTATCTTCAATTATCGCGCCAACGTAGACTGTACTGCTGCCCATTGAAAGGCTGACACTCTGCTCTTCGCCGTGCATATTGACACTCGTATGCAACAGATCGGTTAGTCTGGAAGGGAAAAGTGCGACGATCGCTCACCTCTCCTAACGACAGAGAGCGCAATCACGCTCAATGTATCCAGTGTAATGATCGATATGGTAACGACTGAAAAGCTGAAAGCATCGCCACAAGTCCTCGCTATATGTTGCATCCACGATACATGACTAACTCTCGCCCTTCAGCCCTCTCACACACTCTCGTGGAATCGGCCGCTTAGCGACAGTAGCACGAATAACATTTGTCTCTTCTGCACTTAAGTGTTGCAATACGAGAGACCGCAGATGATGCGACGAGCCAGTCCAATACCATATGTGTATCACGTGACCTTCGGAAGAGGTATAACAACGCGCAGAACGCGTAGTCATGCGATGCGTCCAGAGCGATGGAATAGCCCGAATCGGTCGTAGTGTTCACGCTCGTTCATTCTGAGGTTTAACGAAGTATAGCAGAGCATTTCTAGCCCTATAGGAGTATAATGTGACGATCCGACCACGCACAAAGCAGATTACGCTCCGCTCTGAAAGCAATGCAAAGCAAAACAAGCAGACGAATTTGCGCTCCGCAAGTTCGTCTGTATTTTTTTGCAGGGTTGTGTCGGAGTCAGAACGCCAAGATCTGGTTGGTTCTGAATGAAGGATAGTGGGTAGAACTCAAGGCAGCTTGCTTCGGAGGTCTACGCGATTACTTCAATCAGAGCCAGTCAGAGCTCGCCGTTTCCCCTTTCGCAAGATTGCCCTTTCTGTTGACAGCTGTAGAATCCCTGTTCAATGGCGGACTAAAACCGCAACGTCCCGACACACATGCACTTTATCCGTTTGGTTGCATTAGAATGCACGCGAACACCCACCGACAGAAAGAGGGTATGAGCGCGGTGACGACGTATTTTTGATGCTGTGTGATTGGCTCGTCGGCTCCTAACGTTGGCCCCGCTCTGACATTCGCCAACTTGTGAGAAACGACTTGAGCGTTTCATGATGTCAGTTGTTCCGCCACTGTGCAGCGGTTCCGACCTTCGAATAATCGCCACGTGACTTTGGAAAGGAGTCTACTGCGTGTCCGTTGTCACCCTTGCGATTGCCGCGCCTGGCTTTCGAGCCTACCACACTGCTTTCGAAATTCGCGTGCTAATTGTTCGAAGGTCGGAACCACTGCTCAATGGCGGAACAGCTCACATCGTGGAACGTGCAAGTCATATATAAGGTAGCGAACGTCCAGAGCGCGGTCAACGCTGGGAGCCGACGAGCCAACCAAACTGCGGCGAAAGTGCGACGTCACTGCGCTCATCCCCTTTCTATGTGGGTGTGTTTTCTTTCTACTCGGAAACAACGCGTCAAGTCTGCCGTGACGTTGCGGCTTTAGCCCGCCATTGTGCAGGGATTTCACGAGCTGCCAACTAGAGGGCAGTATTTCGAAACGGGTCTATAGACCGGTTTAGTTGTCTGATCCAGGATCTGATTAAACTCTTTGTCACAACCTGGAAGAGCCGTTCCACTCAGTACCGTACGTTTATTTAAAATTAGTTTACATTTTAGTTCATGTTTTTATGCTGTTGTTTTTAAAAAGCGGCCCTTCTTTCGCTTTAGGTTCGAGGGGATTCAATTACGCGACCCCTAGTCTCGGATGAGAAGAGGGAAAGAAATCGTTCATCTTCAAGTGGCGTTTTTTTTTACCCCTCTTTTTACGTTAGTGTTTCCTGTCTTTATGCTTTTCTACCTTAATTTTAGTGCTTTTCTTTCTTTGTGCTACTTTCTGCTTGTCTTTCTTCTTAAAATTATACGTTTTCTTCACCTTTCTTCTCTGCTCTGCTTCCGTGATTCTTCTCTTCTAATTGTAACCCCAAGTCGTCATTCTTGAACCTCTTTTCTTGAGTTTTTCTTTTCGTTATTTTCATGGCTTCCATCTTTCGTTCGCTTCTGTGCGGTAAAAGATCTCGTCAATGCTCTCTATAGCCCCGTTTCGGTTTAAGTTAGACCTCGGTTTACGCTATGATTCAGCGCCGCCAATCAGGCAGCGCTGAAAGCGTATCGTCATGGCGCTGGTCGCTTTTGTGCGTATACAATCACCGACTTAACTAATCACGCGCAGTGTGTGCGCACGATTCTGCTATTTTATTTGTTCGTGATTGACTTAGCCGTTGATAGTGCAGCCACAGAAAACAAAACCGAGCACCGTGACAAGGCAGTTTTGGGGATGATTGATGGGCTCCATTGGGTCGTTACGTCGGCTGTGGTAAGGCTATGACAGTATTAGTCAGCCGGCATCAGCCAGTCGGCGCCAGCAGGCGAGAGCCCACGGTTATACTCTGTCGTCGTTAGCAACCGGCGAAAGGTGGACGACGATAGGCCCCATAGCGTCCCGACGGCTTCGAGTTGCGCTACGTACATGCCTTGCACCTACGTCATTAAAATTGCATGCTGGGAGGGCCGTCGCCATTACGCCGTACCAAATCGTCATCGCTGCATAGGAAGTTCCCTGGAGTTGCCGTCAGTTTGCCTCGCTGAGCGAAGGTTTCGCTACGTAGAATGGTTGCATGTGCGGTTATTAATTGTGCAAACAGGACTAAGAGCAACAAGCGTCGTGATCGTAACACCGTCAGTGATGCGAGATTTTTCAAACTACCGAAGGTGATCTCCGCTCAGTGTCGGCGGACAGACGAACTGTCAAAGAAGTGAAGGAGCATGTGGCTTGCGAAGATTAACAGGGCCGACCTGGTCGCGAACGTGAACACACAGGTGTGCAGCGAGCACTTTGTTACAGGTAAGAAATGCTTCTTGTCGTTCTCCGTTTTCGGGACGCGTTCACCCGGTTGCTGTCGCAAAATTGAATGTAAAACTCGGCGCAGCAGTGTCTGCTGCGCCGAGTTTCGCGAACGTGAGCGCGTCAGCGAATGGCGTTTTTCTTTGTTTTACAGGAGCTCCTTCTAAGTTGTTCGATGACACGAACCCTGACTGGGCGCCGAGTTTGAAGCTCGGTTACACGGACGAAGGAGATCGCTAAGCCTCGTCATCGCATGTCGTGTCCACGCCGACGCGAAGTTTGTAGGGATCCTCGCCGTCGCAAAGTTCCACCTTCTTCGCGTATCTCGCTCTCGTAGGCCCAACGAGGCGGCGTCGAATGTCGTGTCCACGCCGACGCGAAGTTTGTTGGGATCCTCGCCGTCGCAAAGTTCCCATCTTCTTCGCGTATCTCGCTCTCGTAGGCCCAACGAGGCGGCATCGAAGTAATCACCGCAGAGCGGCAACGTCCGCTCCTCGACGGCATATTTAGCCCGTAGGCGCTGGTAAAAATAGATTAAAACGATTTGTTTACAAATTGTGCGAAGAACAACAAACACACACACAAAAAAAAAACGCTACGCTCTCAAACTGCGTAAACACGGCACTGCTCGGACGATATATCACTGCGCGTCGAGGCGGTACATGCTTTGCGTCGAGCGCCTCCGGTCGCGTCGCTACGCCAGACGCAATAGGGCGTCGGGATTACCTGCGGTGAGTCGTGTGCGCGCTCGCCGCGCGCATGCGTCGACGGCCATAACGGAGCCTTAGGTGCAGTGTAGCCAGCCGGCATCAGCCCGGCGGCGCCAGCAGAGCGAGCCCACGGTCATACTCTGTCTCGTTGTAACTTGGCAAAGGGTGGACGATGAGCCCCACATAGCGTGCCGACGGCTCGAGATCCGCTACGTATAGGAGCGAAACGCACGCATATTGGTGCATGACGCAGCGAAAAGCCAGATACTTTTCGCAGCAGAAGCTCACTCCGGGGATACGTAGTGACGTCCCGATTGGCCGCCAGTGCCGTAGCTTCCGCCGTACTGGCATGTTATGCGATCACGGCTTCCTGGACTACCCAGTATTTCTTGCTTCAGACACTAGACTACGCGGCGCCACCAGAGTAATAGCTCGCGTTTGAACAATACAGCCGCCACTCCCAGGCATACCCAATATTTATTGCTTCAGTCACTAGATAGCGCCAAACCAAACAGCATTGCAGGTTCCCTATAGAGAATACGGCGGTCTTCAGCAACTGAACTGTTCTTGGGTCTACTCTTTCTATTCATGTGTACACAAGCGCAGTTAACAGCCACTGTTAAAATCTTAACCCAATCTAGTCAGACTTGAGGTGCATTCACACTGGCAATAGAATCGCAACCGTAATGCGGTTCCGCTCGCTTTCATCATGAAACACGCGTGACATCGTATATTTATACAACCGCGTTCCCGTCGGCTTTGCGAACGCGATTCAACTGCGAGTTTAAATACGGCGTTAAACGCGTGCACATGAAACCCATAAAAGCAGATAATGCTCACACAACGTTTCAGCGCAATCCTTAACGGGGGAATTCGACAACATTTAAGCGCGATCAGCGCTGGAACTCCCTCCAACATGGCTGAAATCCAAAGCTTCAACCCTGCCCCAAAAGGTTCGGTGTAAAAATAACGCAAAAAAAAAATGTTCGAAAAAATGAAAGGAAGATCTATTTTTGGATCTTTAGGGAATGCGTCGGCATGACCCTTGGGAAACACCACGCACGTCCCCTTTGGGAAACGCTGGCGCTGACCCCTTTTCTTTTCTGTTTTTTCTTTATCTTTTGCTTCCTTTATTTTTTGCAGCCTCTTTCAGGCTTCGTGACGGCGTCAGTGTTAGCGTTTTCTCAAGGAGGACGTGTGTGGTAGTTTCCCAAAGGTCATGCTAACTCATTCCCTAAGGATCCCCCAAGGGATCTTCCTTAATTTATCTTTTTTGTCGCCTACTTGGACTAAACCCAGTAATTAGTTCACACTCCATTTCGTAGAAAAAAACCAAGGCGCACGATCTTCGCACAGCTATGAGTTCTGACTCGCCTCAGAATCCGTATTGGCTTCCGCCCCGTGACGTCGCCTCCGTCTCGCCTTTTTCCTTCACTACTCTCTTTTTCCCTACGTGGCGCGCTTCCCTTTCCACTGTTTTGTCCACAGACGGCCGCCGTCATCCTTTCCCTGTCATGTAAATCCTAATGCTAACGCATGAAAAAGAAAAATAGAGACTCCCTTGCCGGGAAAGAGGCGGTCGTTGCGTATTAGATTTTTCCACTTGATCCCAAAGCACTTCCTCGCGATCACCCCCAATAACTCACTATGGTTCAACAAATTCATTCCCCAACGAGCGGGCGGGGGGGGGGGGCAGGGCGGGGGGACTAAAGAGAATCATGTTTTCTTTTCCTAGTTTTTTAGGCTAGGTGGCGGGAGCTACCGCCCGTTATAAAGGGTACAGCAGTTAAGATCCATCCATCCATCCATCCACAATATCAATACACACAAAAAATGTAAAGACACACAGTAAAAGCTACACACTCGCAGAGTTGACAGATGAATTTCAGAGCAGCAAACGGGTGCGGCGCTGAAAACCTCGAATACAAACACTGGCGAGTTCTCGCAGCCCTTGTCGACCCCGTTGCCATGGTCCCCTCACGTCCACAAGGTACTCTAGGCCGATCCTTTTCATCGCGGAGAGGTCGCCGAAGATGCACGACGCTTGCTGAAACGCACAGCCGCGTCCCCAACTCGTTTGTCAGAAAGCGTGTAATTGTTTTGTTATGTTGTTCCTTTGTTTATCCTTTTTTTTTTGTTTTGTAAAGAGCGGCGGACAGTGCGTTTTTGACAATGTTTTGATAGAGAGGCTCAGTATAGACCAGACAAACGTTTCCAAAACACTCAGTTGGGAAACTCATCCTTCAAACCTTGGCCGCTCGCGCCCACCGAGACAAAAGTAAATACGATAAAAGCGCCACCCTTTAGCGACGAGTGAAAACATGAAAGGTAATTTATATTGCTACTGTGAAATGGCACTGCGAGATGGCCCCGCCGGCCCTTGCGCGACTCGGCCTGAACCGATACGTGCAGAGGTGCAGTTCCCTGAGTGGTCACTGTGGGGGAAATGGCGGCGTTGCGATCGCCTTTAGTTCGGTTCTTCAGTACGAATCGAAGCCACTTTTTCAAAGCAGTCTCTGTAGCAGTTTCCCAAATGAGTTGTGCTAGCAACGTTGGTATAGACCTTTGCAAAAATCGTTTTCTGCGCGCTGCCATCTTTGTGTGCTGGGCTGTGGAAGGCCTTCGGAGCATGCGCTGTTTATTTGCTGGGCGGTAGATCGGACGCTGCGCGTGCGTCCACAGATCAGTGACTCAGCATTTTTCGCCTGGATGATAAGCGATGCAAAGGTCTATAATCCGCGTCAATTTAAGTTAGACCTCAGCAGACGCTGCGATTCAATGGAGCTGATGAATCAGCCGACAAACGTGTATCGATCATGGTGCTAGTTGCCTTCGTGCGTTTATTATCACCGACTTGACCAATCGCGCGTGCACAGTGATTGCGCCACGATTGTTCTCTTTTATCTGCGCGTCAGTGTTCTTAACCGGTGATAGTGTACCCGAAAGAAAAAACGAGCACTGTGGCAATGCAGTTTTGGCGCACTTGATTGTCTCCATCGTGTCGTAGCTGTGGCTTCGGTCGGACTTGAAATGAAACTGAGTAGAGCCCTTTTCAGCGGTTTTCAGCCAATGAGAAACGCTGAGTCACTAAGCTGTGAGCTGTTGACGTATGCAAAGCGTCTTATGTATCTCGCAGCAGGGCAACAGCCCGCGCTGTTGGTCTCAGAAGGCTCAGAAGTCGTTCCACACATCCCAGCAGACAAAGATGACAGCGCACAAGAGGCGATTTTTTGTTTTGAGTCTAGAGAAAAGACAAAGGCCTTCCTTGACTGAACTGTTCTTCCGTTTGTTGTTCCTATTCATAGATACACAAGTACAGTCAATGAAGACAATCTAGTAACAACTATACAGGTTGCGCGCAACGTTGCAAGCAATACAAAGCGAGGGAATTCGTCCCGAAAAGCACCAATGCCTAAACATTGACAATACAAAAAAAAAATAAAAATACGCAGTAATTTCTACGCATTTCCGGCGTGAACGAATGAATTGCGGAGCAGACAGCGGGTACTGCATGCGCGCAAGGCCTTGAAAAAACACACAATACGCCACTTATCCTCTAAGCTGACAGTCCGGTGTTAGCATCGCGTGCCTCGAATCAATCAACCGCTCGCCTTTCATCACCTGACCGCACTCTCTGCGCGTGGGAATGGACGGGAGCGTAATCACGTGGCGAAAGAGAGACGTATTACTGGTCCAACGAATGCGTTGCTTCCACCTCACTCTCGGCTTAGGGGTGAGGAGAGCAGAGCTGAGTTCTCGCAGCGCTTCTCGGCCCCGTTGTCATGGTCCCCCCACGTCCACGAGGTATTCTGCGGGCAATTCCTTTTCTCGCGGAGAGGTCTCCGAAGATGTATGACGCTTGTGAAACGCGCAGCTGCGCCCTCGTTTGTAACAAAAAAATAAATGCGTATTTTTTTTTTGCTTTGTTTTAAGTTTTACGGGCGGTTCCTTTGACAATGTTTTGATAGGAAGATTTAATAGTATGTTTTCTTTTACTCTACTTCGCGATAAATATGTCGGATTATCCGTCAGCGTGATCCCTCCAGCTCAAGAATTTCGGGCGTTTAAGAAAACAACTTGTTCTAGGGGTATCCTTCCATAATATTGGGACAAAACGGAGACTATTGAGAGGATATCGACCGTCCTCCCACGGATGACCGAAGTCTTAGTTTAGCCAGCTTACCTTTGCGTAGGTTAATTTTCTAAACCGACTGTCATAAAGCAGCAGCTTATCAGACAAAACGATTTTGTAATTATTAATTTAGATGTAACGTCCATATTTCGTTTTACGTTAAGTTCGGACGCTCCGGGCACTACGAGCTGATGGGAACAACCATACAGCTTCAGAGCACACGAACATGGTGTTCGTCATGTTCATGTATGTGTTCTATCATGGCTGAACCCATCATCTACACATCTACAGAGGAGGCCCACGTTCTTTTGTTTATGACACCATCAAATAAATATTACAACAGCGTTTTTCGACACACGTTTTCGGGTTTGCTAATAAATTAATTATTAAAAATTTCTATTAACATAAGTGATACATTGCAATGCACTTGTACGCATCTGGCAGGCCTTATGTTGAAGTACACGTACACATTCTAAACAATAAAAGCGTGAAGTTTTGTTTTAAAATGTAAGTTAGCTTTGGAGGTGAAAATGTTTTTTGTGAAAATTACTCTTTTTGCTCAAACGCAACGCAATAAAATAAAAGTAACCATTGACCTTTTTTTTGTAAAACAGTACTAACCACTAGAATATTATATCCTTCAAAATCAAACGAAGGTGTTTTTCTACAATTTATTCTCATCTCATTGTATAATGTCCTCCAGGTGATTAACGACATCGTAATACTCACAAATATCATAATCTACGTAAATAATTAACATCATCTAACACATTCACATATTTGGCAGATAATGAGGAACCGTCGAATGTAGGCGTGTTGTAATGCTTGCTCTTGGAGGGCCTGAGACTTAATAGCATCATTTTACTTCATGAACGTGTATCTAAATGTTTTTTTTTTCCTTTACATCAATGAACCACAGAAACAATTTAGATTGACACTAGTTTTATGAAAGAAGCGATTGATTAGTTATAATGCAAGCTTTGTTCGCAGGTTTTCCAATAGTAACAAGGATACATCGATTTCGAACTTTTTTTTTTCGTTTGTTGATATTCACGTGCAAGGATTCAACGTGCTAGATTATGCGGTAAAAAAAAAAAAGAAAACGCAGGTTCGTTTTGTGTTTTTTAGTCCTCGGCACGAAAGACAACCATTAGTCGGAACTGTTGAAGCAAAATACACCAGCACCACCTTGCGAGCCTCCCCTGAGACCACCAACGGACGGTCGTCCGTGACCAGTAGATTCAGGACGAGATCACCCAAACTGCAGAGTGTACCCAGTTGTTGAATCGGGGTCACGTGGTTTGTGGGCCTCGTTTTCAATAGGGTGAGTGAGGGGGTGACGAAAGCTTTGATTGTCTGCAAGCGTCGTTTTCCTCTCCACCCGGTTTAATTTTCGCCACGTGACAACGCAACACGAACGCACTTGGGACCAATCGACGTCGGAGGCATGCGCTATTATATTGCAAAGGACCTTTATAGTTTGAGTTGCTCTCTCTCTTACATCTATGCTCTCCATTCTGGACGCATGGTGTTGCGGGTAGCGGAATCACGTCGCACACCGCAAATGGGTAGGTGTGAGTTGGTTCTGTTACATTAGCGACTGATTGCGCTTGCTGCGCTCAGCACCTGAGAGTGCGCTTAATTGAGTGTACCAGAGACCGCAGCAATTAGACCTTCGTTTTGATTTTCCATGCCCTGGGTGTCCACTAGACATTTTCTGCAGTTGTTTGAAATTATATTTTTAGTAGGTATTTTTTAAACCCTAGACTCTACTTTGATGACAATGCAGTCATCATCATGATGACAATGGTCATGCTGGTCTACATATCCTCAGTGGATGATCTGAAATCCCATACAAGACGTTACCAATTAAACTAAGTCTCATTGGGATGAGCCTCGTAAATGAGATTAACGATGCAAATTATAGAAAACTCCGGGCGATGTAAATGATTGTAAATCAATAACTCTGGGGTGAATGGGGGAATTTAAGAATACAGTCATATTATTTAGCACGTAAACAGTCAAATTTAATACTTATGTTTCAAAATCTGATGGTTTCCGTTCTAAAGTTGCTGGATTTTATTTGTCGAGAACAAATGTAATTCATTTTAAGTAATAAATAATTTTATACGGGCCCTTACATATGATATATTTTCCTTTAATACCATGATTGCTTAAGAGACTGATCGAAAATTGCGTTCCTGAACTAATTGATGTTGGTTTTCAAGAAAGAACGAGAGAGCATAGAGGCGAAACCCGAGGGATAAGAGCGAAACTCGAGGGGGTATACATTTTTTTTTTGTGTGTAAGGTACGGATTTATTTTAGATTTACTCGATTTGAGAGGAAACCATTAGTTACCGACAGTTCAATGAACACAGGGAGTGGTGAAAACCGTGCATTTTAATATCACTCAGCAGACGACCAGTTTGCGATACACTCAATGGCTCGTTAATATGGATTCTGTTAATCCGAATACCCTGCTATATTGACCGGGTTTTCTTGAACGAACTGGGTAAATACACGAATATGTCTCGTTAGTATAATAAATTCACTTTATGAAGGCTTTTTAAGGAGAAACGGAGGTGTCCCTAATAATAAGATGATAAAAGCGCGAATAAAGTGAATTTATTATACTAACGAGACATATTAAATATGTTTACCCAGTTCGTTCAATAACCAGTCAATGCCAGAATTATTCGAATTAACGAATCCATATTAACTAACCGTTGAATATATGCCAAAACTGGTCGTCTGCTGTGTTTTTTATTAAAATCGCGGTTTTCCTGTGTTGAACTGTGGTTTCATTTCAAATCGAGTAAATTAAAAATAAATCCGTACCTTACACTAAAAAAAAAAATGTATACCTCGGGGGGGTTTCGCCTTTATCCCGCTCGGGGACACCGCCTCTAATACTCTCTCGTTTCTTGAAAACCAACATCAATGCAGGAGCGCAATTTCCATCGGTCTTATCACGATATTAAAGAAAATATATCATATGTAAGGGGTATATAAATTATTTATTACTTAAAATGAATTACATTTGTTCTCGACAAATAAAATCCAGCGGCTGCCGTAGATTTTGAAACATAAGTATTAAATTTGACTGTTTATATGAACTGTATTCTTAAATTCCCCATTCTGGAAGTTATTGATTTTCAATCATTTACATCGCCAGAGTTTTCTATAATTTGCATCGTTAATCTCATTTACGAACTCATCCCAATAAGACTAGTTTAATTAACGTCGCCTGTATAAGGATTTCAAATCATCCACTGAATGTAGACCAACATGACAGTAATCATCATGAAGATGACCGGTAGGGTTTAAAATATCTACTAAAAATATCATTTCAAACAACAACATGAACATAAAATCATCAAACGAAGGTCAATTGCTACGGTCTTTAATACACTTCAATTAAACGCACTTCAGGTGCTAATGTAACAGAACCGGCTCACCTACTTGACAATTCCGCTACCCGCAACACCATGCATCAAGGAAATGGAAAACTAGATGTAAATGAAGGCAACTCAAACATAAAGGTCCTTGCATATAATAGCATGCCTCCGGCGGTGGTCCCAAGTGCGTTCATTGTCACGTGGCAGGGTGGAGGAAGGAGAACGGCCTTGCAGACAATCAACTTTCGTCACCCGCTCACTCACCCTATTGAAACGAGGCCACAAACCACGTGACCCCGATTCAACAAGATTACACTCTGCAGTTTGGGTGATCTCGTCGAGATCACCTGAACGGACGACCGTCCGTTGGTGTCCAGGAACTCGCAGGTGGTGCTGTTGTAGTTCCGACTACAATGGTGTCCTTCGTGCCGAGGATCAAACACAAAACGAACCTGCGTTTCTTTTTACCCCATGTCTAGCGCATTGAAATGCTGCACGTGAATATCAACAAACGAAAAAAAGTTCGAAATCGATGTATCCTTGTTGCTATTGGAAGACCTGCGAATCTCTTTCATAAAACTAGTGTCAATCTGTTTCTGTGGTTCATTGATATGAAAAAAACATTTAGGCCTACACGTTCATGATAGCATAGGCCCCCAAAGCGCATTTTTGTACACATACATTCGACGGTTCTCGATATGTGAATGTGTTAGATTCATTGAGTATTTACCGTAGATTATGATATTTGTGGTATTACGGTAATCGTTAATCCGCCTATGGATAATTATTAACAGAATAAACACCTTCGTTTGATTTTTGAAGGATATAATATTCTAGTGGTGGAGCCACTGTTTACTAAAAAGGTCAATGAATTTTTATTTTATTGCGTTGCGTTTGAGTACTCACAAAGGCATTTCACCTCTAAAAACGCTACATTTTAAAACAAAACTTCAAACTTTTACTGTTTAGAATGTGCGCATGTACTTAACATGAAACCTGCCAGATGCATACAATATATCACTATGATTAATAAATATATAATTATTAATTTATTAGCCGGAACATTGTGTAAAAACGCGTATCTTCGCTGATATCATAAAAAAAGAACGTGGAGCTATATAGATGTAGATATTAAGGTTCAGCCATGTCATTACGATACGTAACATGACGAACTTGCCATGTTCATTGTGCTCTAACTGTATGGTTGTCTAACGGAAAACATAAATTAATAATTTTAAAATCTTTTTGTCCGGTAAATACTGCTATGACAGTAGAAAATTAACCCTACGCAAGTAACAACCGTAAGGTTCGGTGCATGCATTATGGAAGGACGATAATTCTCCGTTTTGTCAATTATGAAGGATACCCCTAGAACAAGTTGTTTTTCTTAAACGCCTGGATGGAGTTTTACTGACGGATAATCAGACTACCTTGAATTAAATAAAGAAACATACTATTAAATCTTCTATCAAAACATTGTGGAACGCCCGTAAGAGCTTAAAACAAAACAAAAAATACGCATTTATTTTGTGCAACGAGGTAGCTGCCAGCGTCATGCGTAGCTCGGAGACCTCTCCGCGAAAAAAATTGCTTACACAGAATACCTCGTGGCTGTGGGACCATGACAACAGAATGACTCAATGCCTTCTCCTCACCTAAGCCGAAAGGTGAATTAGGCAACGTCGGAGACCATCCCCTCTCGCCACGTGATTACCTCTGTCAGATGATGGGCGGTGTGATTCAGGCACGTGCGCCGGATATCGGGGTAAGTGTATTGTGTTTTCCAGGCCCCGCGTGTACCCGCTGTGCTCACTTATTCATTGTTCACGCCGGAAATGCGTAAAAATACTGGTATTTTAATTTCTTTTTGTATTGTCAATGTTTAGGCGTGAATAGCACAGGAGACGAATTCCCTCGCTTTATGTACTGCAACGTTGCGCGCAGCTCTCTAGTTGTTACTAGATTGTCATTGACTGTACTTGTCGTTATAAATGAGAACAACAAACGGAAGAACAATTCAGTACTATCTCTCTGAACTCCAAAACAAAATCGCCTCTTAATGCGCTGAAACAGGATTAACCTGGAACGGTTCTGAAACTCTGGAACCAACAGCACTTGAGCTGGCCTACTGCAGATACATAAGACGCTTGCGTAATACGTGGCAACTCGCAACTAGTAGCTCAGCATTTGAAAACCCGCTGAAATGGATTTCATTTCAGAATCCGACGAAGCAGCTGAACAGTGCGCCAAAATATTAATCGCAGTGCTCGTTTTTCTTGCGATACACTACCGGTGAAAACGACGCGTAAAGAGAACAATCGTGAGCGCAATCCTCTTCATGCACTTGATGGATCAAGTCAGCAAACGCATGAAGGCAACTATACTTCACTGCCTTCCGTCAGACGCAGCCCATGGTGCTGCAGGGGCAGGACCAACTCAAACAGCGTCAAAGTGCAAGTCACTGGAACTATTCTGTTTATGATTGGTTAGCGTGCAAGTACAAACATTGTTTTACCATGATAGTACTACGATGGTATATAATCTCGGTACTTGGGTGGAAGGTGAGTACGCTGTTGCTGACTCCATTGAATCGCACCGTCTGCTGAGTCTAACCTAAAGTGAAGCGGATTATAGACCTTTGCATCGCTTATCAAGGTGAAAATGCTGATTTGTAACTGTCAGCAATATCGAGGCCAACACCACAAAGCAGCGCGCGGCCACATAAGGTCTCTGGCATTGCTAGCGCAGCTCATTTGGGAAAACTGCTGCAGAAACACTTTGAAACAACAACCGATTCATACTGGAGAATCAGACTTAAAGGCGATCGCAAGCCGCCATTTCCCACAGTGACCCTTCAAAGGCTCACCCTCTGCCTCCAATTCAGGCCGAGTCCTTGGAAACCAGCAGATATCCTCTGCAATAAAATTACTGTATTTTACTAATCACAAAAGAATAACTTGCTCTTATCGTATTACTGTCTCGGTGGACGCAGGCAGGATTTGAAGGATGGGTTTCCCAGTGTTTGGAAACGTTTTGTCAGGTGAATTTCTATCAAACATTGTCAAACACGCACTGTCCACCGCTCTTACAAACAAAAAAAGGATAAAACAAGACAACATAACAAAACAATTACACTTTCTGACGCAAGGGTTAAGGAACGCAGCAATGCGTTTCAGCAAACCTCATTAAATCTTCTCCCGCGATAGCCGGCCTAAATTTGTGGATGAGGGACCATGGCAAACAAAACAGTGGTTTTCAGCGCCCGCACCCGTTCTCTATACAGAAACCTAAATCTACGAGTGTGTAACTTTTACTGTGTGTCTTGGCTGTGTATTGTGGATGGATGGGTGGATGTACCCTTTACCAACTAGTGGTAGCTCCGCCACCTAGCCACAAAAACTAGGAAAACATGATTCTCTTGTCTCCCCCGCCTACTCGTTGGAATGAATTTGTTGGGCCATAGTGTGGCCAAGTCTGGATCAAGTGGAAAATCTAATACGCAACGACCGCCTCTTTTCCGACAGGGGGGTCTCTATTTTTTCTTTTTCATGCGTTAGCATTATGACGAAACGGCGATATGAAGAAAAAAGGAGTAGTGAAAGAGACGGAGAGGCGGCGTCGCAAGGGTGGAAAACCAATACGGATTCTGGGAGCGAGTCAACCATAGCTGTGCGTAGTCGTGCGCCTTGGTTTTTTCACCTGAAATGGAAGTGTGAACTAATTACTGGTTTTGGTGAAGTAGACGACAAAAAGATAGGTGGGAGGTCCTTGGGGATCACTTAAGGAGATGAGTTGAAACTACGCACGTCCTCGCTGAAGCAGCAACGCTGACACCGTCTGAAGCCTAATACCTGAAATGAGAGCAAAGATAAAGAAAACAAGAAGAGGGGTCAAACAGCGTTTCCCAAAGTGGGACGTGCGTGGTGTTTCCCCGAAATGCAGAAATACCGACGCATTCCCTAAGATCCAAGGAAATGGATCTTTCCTTTCTTTTTCGAACATTTTTTTGCGTTGAGCACACACCAGATTTGGGGCAATTTGAAAACTTGGATTTCAACCATGTTGGAGGAGTTCCGAAAACGCTGATCGCCCAGCAAATGTTGTCGAATTCCCCCGATTAAATTGCGCTGAAATACATTGTGGCATTATGCGCACATGGGACTCGTATTGCGCGTTTAACGCGTATTTGCGCTTCGCAGTTGAATCCGCGTTCGCAAAGCCGACGAGATTTGGTTCATGCATTGCGATTACCAGTGTGGAGTGCACTTCAATCTGACTAGATTGGGTTAAGACGCAGTGGCTGTTAGCTGCGCTTATTAGCCGCACATGAATAGAAGAGTAGGCCAAAACAATTCAATTAAGCGCCGGCGTATTCCCAAAGGGAACCTGCAATGCTGTTTGGTTTGGCGCTATCTAACTGGGCAACAATGTAGACATATACAAGGTGGCAACTGTGACGCAGTAGTGGCACCCTCATGAAGCAGAAGAAATACAGATTTAGTCCAGAAAACCGTGATCGCATAACATGCCAGTACGGCGGAAGCGCTGACAATCAATATCCCCGGAGTGAAAGCGGCGCTGCGAAATCTGGCTTTTCTGCGTACCAATATGCTGCAGCAGCGGATCAGCCATCAGCACGCCATAATTGAGCTCATCGTCCACCCTTTGCAAATTTTGGGTAGGCTGCGGCCGTGAATTCTCGCTGGCGCAGATGATGCCTTTAACCTGTCACTAGACCTGTTCTCCGACTTAACGCGTGCGCGCGTGCGGCGCACGTCTGGCGACGTCACTTCTGCGAATCCCGACGCTCTACCTACTCAGCGTCTTGGCGTAACCGTGCGCGACCGGAAGACGTTCGACGCGGCGCTGTTACCTCGGCAATGGGAATACCTTCCGCGCCCTGGCCTGCGCCGATTTGCATCCGCGCTATTTCCCGGCAACCCTCACGCAGGAGCACGGCAAGCTCAACGATGGCGCAGCGACAGGAGCACCACTCCGTGTGGCGCGGCGTCGGTATCGGAAACGATCCCGAAATTCGTCACCCGTGCGTCTACGACGCGAGGAAGCAGTACCGTAGACAGCACAACTGTCCAGATACGCCGTAAGCCGGTGACCGCGTACGCTTGTGGCGCGAATTGTTAGCCAACAGTGCGAAGCGCGAGTTTTCGTCGTGCCGGGCATCACGCCATCGCTTCAGGCATGGCCGGTATCTTCGTCTGCTATTCGAAACAAAGAGACCGGAAGCGGCACTCTCGCAGGAAACACGCCACGTTCGCATGCTGCGCTGGCGGCCACCGGCGCGCGCCGCAGAGGAGTTGCTCAAGGGTCACCCCGAGTATTAAATGGGAGCAGGCCTGACGCGCGGAGGCATTGACGAGCCAGAGTACCAACAGAGCCTTTATTGCCGCAACTGACGCAATGCAACCATCAATCATCCCAAAACTGCCTTATCACAATGCTTCAGTTTTGTTACTGCATATTAATACACTATCAACAGCTAAGTCCAATCACGCACAAATAAAATAGCAGAATCCAGTATATTAAGTCAATTGGTTATTATAAAAGCAGTAGCGCCATGAGCAATAGCGCGCCTGATTGGCAGCGCCTAGGTAAACTTGGGTCAACAAAACGAAACAGGCCGCAGAAACATTGACAGATCCCGGCAGACGAAGATGGAAACCATGAAATAACGAGAAAACTCAAGAAGAAGATTCCAGGAAGACAGAATATTCTTCGAAGAGGAAAAGTCCCGCAAACAGAGCTGAAAGAAAAGTGAAAGCGTATAATTTTAAGAAGAAGACAAGCAGAAAATTAACAAAGAAAACATAGGTAAGTAAGAAAGCATAAGACAGGGAAACACTAGCGCAAGAAATTTAAAAAAAACGCCGCGGAGGTGAACGATTTCTTTCCCCTATGCGTAATTGAATCCCCTCAATTCGCAGCGAAGGGGCCACTTTTTAAAACAACATAAAAACATGAACTAAAATATAAACTAATTTTAAATAAACATGCAGTACTGAAGTGGAACAATGCTTCCAGATTTAAAGGGGGTTAATCAGATCCTGGATCAGATTTTAACTAAACCATAGACCGTTTCCAACCTCTATTGGCAGCAATGAATCCTGCAATGGCGGCCTAAAACGTAACGTCACGGCACACTTTGTCACCGAATTAGAAGAAAACACACCTACCTATAAAGGGGATGAGGGGGAGTGGCCTGCACTCGCCACACTTGACCAACTCGTTGGCTCCCAGAGTTGTAGCGTTGCCACCTTAACTTGCACGTTCCACGATGTGATTCCGCCATTGAGCGGCTCAGCGCGAATTTCGAAGTGAATGTGGTAAACTCAGAGGCAGGCGCGGCAATCGCAGGGTGACAATAGGCCTGGCAATATTCGAAAGGTTGGAACCGCGCAAGGTAGCCCATGGGTCAAGTCGATTTCCACCAAGTTGGCGGAATGTCGGCGCCAAGCGATGACCGACGAAATTAATCACACAACATCAAAATACGTCGTCGCCACGCTCATACCCTCTTTCTATGGGTAGTGTTCGCGATACCTTCAATAATAACCAAACCAGATAAGTGCAGCAATGATGAAGAATTGCGGTTTTAATCTACCATTGGGCAAGGAATTCTTCTGTCAACAAGTACGAAAGGAAACAACCAATTAGAAAATCGTAGGTAGACCTCAAAACGAAGCGCCTTGAAGTTCATTCAGAACCAACCAGATCTTGGCGTTCTGACTCCGACACAACCTACGAAAATACAGGCAGACGCGGAGCGCAAATTCGTCTGCTGATTTTTTGCTGCATTGCTGGGAGACGGAGCGTAATCTGCTTTGGTGGTCGGATCGTCACATTACTCTCTATAGGGCTAAATACTCTGCTATACTTCGTTAAACCTCAGAATGAACAGGCGAACGCGACCCATTCAGTATTCCATCGCTCTGGACGCATCGCATGGCCGCGTTCTGCGTTATTCCGAAGGTCACGTGATACACATATGAGTATTGAACTGTCACGTCGCATCATCTGGTCTCGTATTACACTTAAGTGTAGAAGAGACAAAAATGTTATTCGTGCTTCAAATCGCTAAGCAGCCGATACGGGGGAGTGTGTGGAGAAACCTGGGGAGACGTCATGTTACGGCATACTGCCGGGACTGTGGCGATGCTCAGCTCGGGGGGGTCGTTACCCGTATCGATCGACAGACCGCGATGAGCGTGATTGCGCTTTCTAGAAGGTGAGCGGTCATCACCTTTCCCTCCAGACCGATCTGTTGCATACAGTGTCAATAGCGCGGCGAAGAGCAGAGTGTCAATACTTTTCAATAGACAATGCAGTCTACGTTGGCGCGATAATTAATAGTCACTCACGCTGTAAGTGAGTGATCAACCACTCTAAAACAACCACCCCCCCCCCAAAAAAAAATGTAATAATTTTTTTAGGGGCGCCAAGGGTATTGCATTTTCTCACCGCGAAAAAAATAGGCTCCGCACTGTCGCCGAACGCTCAGTATCCACCCAAATGTAACGTTGGCAGTTCGAACTAAATGGCGAAATTTCAGAATTTTCGATATCTCAATCAAACGTTATAATTGAGATTTCAGCCAGAACCCTCTTTTGCCCGTTTTCGGCAACTGGCGCCATTCAGCTCTACGCATTCGAGAGCTCCAACGCCCGCCATTTTCCCATTGAAAATTTCAAAAATCTCTTATAGCTTTAGAATAAGAGAACGGTTAGTTCAGAAAATTTGGCATCTGGTTAGTATGGTAGCGTTACATGGGTGGAGGTGGGCATTTGGTGATGCTTAAAAAAATTATTTAAACAATACGAACAAACAACACGTAATTGAATAAAAAAAAACACTCTGAACATGATTCTTAAAAAAAAACAAGTGACCTCACATTCCTGGAGGGCACGGAGACTGCCAAACGCTTTGAAGGACATGGGCTCTAGCAATGACGAAGCAGTATTTGTAGACCTGAATGATTCTATATGCGCATACGCATTGAAATGACTTTCACGTGCAGGGTCCCCTACTTTTCTTTGCGGCCTAACTCTGATTAAGCAGGATCCGTCTATTATTCTCCGCGATTAACTGACTCCGTGTTCTTCAAAATTGAACTAAGACCATTATATTTTTTTGCCGCAATACACGCCAGCGTATTTTGAAAATACAAAGTGAAGAAATGCACCATCCAATCTTTCCTTCGACAGAAATTAATGTTTCTTACACCCAAAGCACTCACAAACTTTTTGTTTATGTTTTATGACAAAATCATTTGCGTTCCAAATGGTAATGTCATCCCCGTCAGCTCAACATGCGTAGTTTGCAACAGACAAATGAAGAAGAACAAAACAAGGTGCAAAACAACAAATACAAAAAACAAAACAAAAATAACACACTCCGCCCTTCCCGCCACGTTCACCATTTTCGTTTTCCACCATTCCGGCATCCGAAGAGTTAATTTTCGTGTCTTTGAAAACGTAGCCGCAAAATAAAACGTCGCCACAAAACGAACCGTGACGCTAAGAAGGTGCTTGGAAATGGGGGTCACGGTGAAACTCAGTGTTCATTGAAATGGTTGGCGTAAACCAACATTTCTAGCCTCTGCAAGCTTTGAACGAGATTGTGTGCAGATACAAAACAGGTCCTCGGGAGAATATGTTGTTCAGCAGGAGACATGAATTACTACTATGTATTTGCCCTCTATTCTATTTTGGATGTCGTTAACTGTTTACTTTGGAGTTGACGTGACGCCAAACGAAACGTATATGTTCACGACGAATGTCAAAACAGGATGCTCTGTTTTGGAAGGGGCACGTATTGTGTGCCCAGCTCCAAAAACGTGCAATTCCTGAAACGACAGCATTTGTGTACGCCGACAACCTGCACACAAAAAACCGTTTAAGGTGGATTATGGAACAGGAAAATCTAACTGGATTTCTTGCTGGGAACCTGAAATGCAGTTTGAGACAATGGTTTACAAACTGGAACAGTAAAAATCCAGTTAGATTTTTCTTGTTCCATATCCACCTTACACTGCGTGGAGTATGAAACCACATATAGCAATGGAATATATCAGATACAACGTCATAACTGCGCTGATTAAAAACTATATAAGAAAAATTACACAATATGAAATTAAGTATATAGCTCAGCCCAACGAACAACGCAACTTGTCGCGCGTGTATGAATACGGACGCAAAGCAATGCGTGTTAATCTCTGCGCGCGGCGAACGTCGTCATAGCGTCTTAAGATGGCGGCAAGGGCGCAGTGAAAACGAGTCTCGGCAGTTTCGGTGGAGATGAAACAACGCATGCCGCGAATTCTCGTCAATGGACCTCGTCTAGAGTATTCCAGGGCTTCCCAAGCACCGACTATCTTCTCCGTGGCAACGTCGAAGCCCCGCGTCGCCGCCTGCACCGATGACAGGCGACCCTAAATTTTATCGACGAGACCAATTTACGACAATGTGAACGTCGTCATGCTATTCTGTCAATATGATCGTCTTTCTCCAGACTACATTCAAGATATTTTTCGCGCGATTCAGTTACTGGTGATTTCGTACATGCCTTGAAACTACGCGTAGCAATGAATTACGTAGCATATCAAAATCGCACGATGCAATCGTTATATTTTATGGTCGGCACTCGTTTACATAAACTAATGAAAATCTTTAAACTTTTGAAATAATTAGTATGTTACCTTATTAGTAGCTTACTCCCATCCTGCAGCATGGGCAGGCACTTCCCGGAGCTTTAGTTCATTTGCAATGATAATCGGATAACGGTTACATTTCGAACTTTCTCGGTATTGTTATGAGTGCATTGCACTATACGAAAAATACTTTTTTTTGGATAGACCGCGAAAATTTTGGAGAGTTCCAAATGGGAGGCGTTCTTCCACATTATTGACGCAAGATATGACGATTGAACATTCTAGAGTGTGGAGGTTTGCCATAGGCTGAAGCAACCGCCGTTTTGGGAGTGTAAATTTTCGCGAATTTTTTTCTTAGTACTCAACTACAACAAAAGCTATGTGCCATGATTTGTTTCATATTAATTGACCACTAAACAATCAAGCGGCATCCTGCGATTTCAATTCTTTATTGTCGTTTTTTTAAAAATGGAAATCATGCTCTAAACATTGACAATTGCTTCTATCCAGTTTTTGAAGCCAACACTTATTATTTATATGATTTTAATAAAGATGCTTAAAAAAGATATTTCAGAAGGCTACTACGGAAGGTAGAGCAAATAAATCTACCGAATTTGTGATGCACCCGAACACAAATATACGTATTGACCCCAAGACAATCTTTAATTGCCATTACTAATATGACATGGATTCAGTTTATATTATAACTATTAAATCTATCATTGCGTAGCGACACCATAAGCATGATTATGTATAGCTAACTATGATATGTCCGTCGCATCAAATATATGATTTGTAGCAGTAATACCGGTCATTTTGTTACGGCAAAATAATTTACCTCTTTTTACTATATTATATGGAAAACTTGCGCTGCAACTTGATTTATATCTCACATTCTATGTAAAATTCAGTTAACATTTAACCTATGGTAAGTATACTTTTACAACCTGAAATTTCAGTGCGCCGCATTTATAAGATAGGCAAAGTATCTGTGGGCCACAAAAAAAATGATAAAAATGATAGACTGCATTTTTTATTATATAAATATATTAGGTTTATTTAGATTTCAGGAAAGATGCCTCAACAGAAAACTCATTACGTGTTTATAATGAAAATGCACTAGAATTAAATCGTGAACGAGACTACATTTGAATATTTTGGGATGTAATTAAAATTATACGGGACATAATAACTGAACCAATTACAATAATCATCCATATTAGACAGAGGGCGTAATCTGCATAATGGTCGATAGCAGCCATCAAGAACGATAAATAGTTATATCGATACTATCCATTTGGAATAAATCATGCTCGGAGAACCTTGTCAAGACAAATTAATATTTATGTGCAAACTCTAACATCGTTGTAAATAAAACAACTGATAGTATTGCTGTTCCTGGGGGCATTGTCCAATTATTTGAATTCATAGTTTGCGACAAGTGGAGTTTTGGGTTTATGTGCAACGTCGACGCTTTTTGCAAAACGACCTTCTCCGAACTTGTTGAAAACAGCCTGTGTTACTGACACATTATGTCAGATCTCTCTCTGGCCCTTATCTTTATATAAAATGTAAATAAAAGAAGTTTTAAGAAGAGTGGCTATACAGTTTTTCAACATCTGGGAAAAAGTGCTGATAACTGGAAACAGCCAGACACAAACAAGGCAAAAATTTTGCCAGGCCTTCGAAATGCGATTTCAAGAACCAAGTAGAAAGCAAGAATGCTACGTGTAAAAAGAAATACAGAAACACACACAGCGCATTCACACAAACAGCGCACCCTCTTTTCACACGGCCTTCATGGTATCACGCTCCCCACTGCGCAGGCGCGGCGCCCGCATATACGGCCTATGACGATATAAATTTTTTGTGCACATGCTTTCTTTTGCGTTTTTACTTCTAGCTGCTGACCTTGGCGCACCGAACGGTGAAACATCTACGACAACATTAATGGCACTTTAGGTGCACCGTTTCGCTGCTCAGTGGGAATCCAGGTGCCGCTTTCTACAGCGAACAGAATTAAAATTTTTCACTGCTTTAAACAACGCTGGCTTCACTTTCCATGGGAACAGCCAAATACTTTCGCATTAAAAGGTAGAAAAACATTATTGGAAAGGGTGTATAATTCATTTCACTTTAAAACAGACGAAGCCAACATGAAACGGAACAGAGACCAATCAACAACTTCAAATGCGCACCATCATGAGTGACTGTTATGATTTCTCTACATGTTTTATTACCTTTAATCTAATCATAACAAAGGAGCTTGAAAGTAACACAGCACTACTTGATCGGTCTAATTACCTTGTAATATTTAGCTGCATTGACTAAGCTAAAACAAAGTGTCGCTTTTGGGCGAATGCGAAGAATTCGTACTGGAACACGTCATCGTGAGGAGAAGTAATAGTGTCATCAGGCACTGTTCCCATCGCCTTCGCCCCCAGTGTACCCTCGTCCATTCGCTGCGGAATGGACGGGGGTGCAAGGAGGAGACGCGCTATTCGGCTATTGCCCCCCCCTTCCCTACCGCCGCCGCCCAGAGACCAGGACATTCTCCGTCGCCTGTACACATCGCGGCCTGTTAGCGCAGACACGACATCGCTGACGCATTTTCCCATTTTAATTCACAAATAGTAGCGGAGCACGAATTTTATCGCTTAGATTATGCCGTAGACTCTTTCCAGCAATGGCGCTTGGATGACATCCCTTGGTTTCAAAGAAAAAGTGGGCCATTTTAATCGCATGTTCGCGCTGAGTGTCATAAAACTATAATACATTGGGCTGCTCACTTCTCTAATTCCTCAAGTGAGCCGAGGTCATGCATTCGCCTTGCGCGAAAATGGGGGGCTCAAAATGTTCCGCACTTCTTGTAGATCAGACCGGAGACACATCTGGGTAGGCAATAAAATTGCTGGATTCGCTTATCTTATACAAAAATAAAAATGTGTAGCCCTCTTTCACACCTTTGCTAAGCATCTCACACAACTATTACCAAAGCCCATTAATCCCGAGGAACGAAACATGCAGACCAACTTTCAAACGCTGCGCACTTCGCGGCTATTTTGGTGTAAAATTATTTAGCACACACACGAAAACGTAATTTCATACGCAAAACTTGAGCATAAATTGATATTATAAGTTGATTACTAGATAATATTGATACTATGAGCAGAAAGACGAGCAACGGTGCGAAATGCATGCGCTTCCTGGTGGTGCAAATGAAGAATGCTACAGACACACACGTCAAGCAGCAAAAAATAACAGAGCAAAAACTTAAAAACCAAAATTTAAATATTTTTGTGGATTCTGATAATAAAGTTCTTAAAACAGATAAATGAATCAACATGTCGATTGAAGATGTCGAAATACCATAAATAAAACATCCATTCGGAAGTGACAGACCAAAGCTAGAGCGCCCGCAAACAAAGCGGTTCCATTTACAGAAAAACAAGAAAACAGACAAACAAAGCAAAATAGAAAACTTAATACATGACGATACCATTCCGTTAATGTTTGTACAAAATAACAAATCCTGAATCTAATTTTTCGGATAATTGCGATTCATAACCATTTTTACTCAGCAGTCAGCGCAGATATCATTCTTAAACAGATAAGCGATGCTGAAGACATTCAAAAATTGAAGGTTTGAGATTAGTAAATTCCAGGCAGTTGAAAACAGAACATTTCTTTGCCAACAACTATACACTAAAAATACAGATGACAGAAATTACCAAACTGTCGTAATTCTTGCCATCATGCCGATCATCCCATGTCTTTCTAACAACAACTAACGTGCGGTTCTCAACCCCGGAGTCCACTAACACTCCGGGTCCCGAATTGGTAAAATGTTCATTCAACTAGGGGTAAACTATTTTCAAAATAGATATATATATGTCGACAGACTATGACTAACATAAGTTGTTGTTTCAGATTGCTGACAACTATTATTTGATTGTCACATATTGACGGCGTTGATATTAAAAGACATGTCACTACTAGGGCGCAATGCTGTGAAATATTTTTATCGGCAGTACACTGCAGCAATTGAAACGAACACCTTAAAATATATCGTTGTAAATACTTTATACAAAAGGGGACCAAGATACAATCCTTGAAGGACTCCGGCTTCTAAGTGTACGGGGACGACAACTTCAGGCCATTTGATGAATACATCAGTGCCATATTCCGAATCCCATCAAATTAGTCATAGTGACCCCTATACACTTTTATTCAATTTTATATCAATACACTACATGAACCTGCCCTCGTTTTGTGAAACTGCATGAACTGGCAAATATTGAGCCTACACCTGAAGCCCTTCATGTAAGTGCAAAGGTTGCGCCGGAAATTGTTGCTCAGCAACGTGCAAGCCTAGTGAAAATATAAACTCTAAAATTCTTGGATATTGTTAGGAAGTTGCTAGCGGCAGCGGATAGGAGAACAATTATTATAGAAGATAGAATGATTTATGGACGCTGACCTAGCACCTGAGACGAGTATTTGGTCACACTGTCGTCTTCATATCGTAACTACTCCTTCGACCTTGACGTATTAATACAGACGCCGACCCCGCACGCTCACACACAAAGAGAACAAGGACAGCTGACAGCAGTGTGTGAAGATAGGGAGGTCGTTAGGTCACCCTCTATCTGGCCCTCGCAGGCCTCTACAGCAGCCACAGCTACGACGGCACCGTCAGTCGGGGCTTTCACGTCAAGCCGGCGGCAGCGTCATCGAGTCGGCTTCATCTGGGCGGAGCTGAGCGAAGAGCCATGGGCTGGTGTCGGTCTGCTGCTCGGATGACTGACGCAGGGAAACGCTGGCGGCAGCATGTCATTGTCACCGTACTGTTAGGACGATGATGTAGCAGCATAAAGGAACAGGTGATGACAGAGCATAAATGATTTATGGAAACCCGATCCAACGTGAGGCCTGGCGCAGATGAGTCGTGCGCCATATCTCGTCTTGACCTTCTTAACAATATATTCATATATTCGGTAATGACTTTCCTAATATGTTACAACAGTGGGCTCTCAAGTGAAATACATGCTGCACGTTTATACACAATAAAATTAGTAAAATTCGTAGTGAGACATAAATATACCGGAAAGCACTTTAATATAAAACAAGGTAATATATCCCAGCACAGATATCGCTTATAGTATCAATTATTTCAGAGTTGTCCACCGTATGCCGCCGTCAATCGCCTTCATAATCGCAGATGTTACAACCCCAAGTTTCTATGAGAACTAAAAAACCTCAGGAAACTTTCAGCTAAATTTAAGAGATTCGAAATCACAGCCTTCACCTCTCAAAGTGATATGCCGACGAGGTTCGATGTGTATTTCTTCGAATATTAAATTACCTACAGTATTCCTAAAGACTCTCTAAACATAATGTAACTCCTGCCATTCTGAATGATAATATTTTATTTTATTAAAAAAGGGCCTTCATGCACTATAAACATTCCTTTGCCCTGATGTGAAATTAAGTTTTAGCCACAACAGTTCTGATTAAACTCTCAAGGGATTTTACGGAGTTAGGTCCCGAACCAGATTTTGGGCCACTTTTATGGTACCTAGAAACCATATTCCTTGTGAATGAGCGTCTGCGATATATTCATTCATTACAGCGCAAACACAGCAACGTGATATTAAAACCGCGTGTATTAGCTGAACCGAATCTTTCTTATTTTTAAACAGTGTCAGATTTATTTTTGATGAATATACATTTGCAGGTATAACACACTGGAATTGTGCCAAAAATTAATTTCGTACTCATATGAAAAAGAAGGCAAAAACGGAACAGAAAAACACAGGCAGCCTGGAAATAGTATCACTGTACGAACTTAATCAAGAAAATTTATATTATAAATATATAACGAATTCATATATATAAATCACAAAAATATCGTTCGCGTTACACACAATTCTATTATTCCATTTAAAATTCCAAACAAATAAAAATGAAAAACACTGCAAAACCTGAAAACGAGTATCATTACCAAACGCTAAAACTCGATAATCATTTCTGTACTCGAATGATGACAAAGAGGGTCTATTTTTTCTGCTGCAAAGTTTAATTTAAGATTAATGTCTCTGCACAATCATTTTTTTGGTTTTGTAAAAGCGCGGATTACTTAATGCAACTGCCTGTTATTGCGCTAGAATCTAAATTTCGCATTTGAGCTCACTCTTATGTGATTTGCTATTGAGTACAACGAAATTCTTCAACGTGTTACTTTCATCTTGTTTACCTAAACCGCGATTTCTAAAACGCGTATTTGGCTGGGTTGTTTAGCCTCTACGCCGCCCATGCATCGAAAGTTGTCCCCAAGTGGCGCAAAATGACATCGCAGACGCCGCGTGTCGTCCTGTCTGGTGCCGCGATCATGGTGGTTGTGTGAGTCCTGGAAAAGCTACAGGCAATTGAAATGTCCCTGGCTGTCGCAGGTCCCAACTCCTGACTAATGAGTCTTCCGTGAACCTCGAAAACTATAGAGAGCGACCGAGCAATACCCGCAGCACATCCACTGTTGCTGCCTTTACCAGAAATTCGCGCCCAGCTGCAACATCTTTTTTATATTATCAGGCGGAACAACAGTGTTGATAAACTAGTCGGTACAGGGACCACCACCTTGGACGTCTGCTCCCTAGGAACTCCGGCCACGCAATACCATAGAAGTATTGCTCACACCTGCAGCCGCATAGCCAGTCAGCAGCGGCCAGGGCACCAGCAGAAACAGAACCCACAGTGCCTACTGTAGTCTCGCTGTAACTAGCAAGTGGGCGCTCCACTTGACGGTGCAATACACTATGGCCATGCAGGCGACGAGACGCATTAGGTATGACAGAATAATCACGCTTCGAAGCACGCCAGCAATGCAATAGTGCGATGCCAGGCTCCGGTGTATTTGCGGATGAACCATAACCGTATAGCATGCAAATAATGGCATATCAAATTTCTTATTTTCAGACTTTTCAGACAAACGACGCCACGAAAAGTAGTAGCTCATGTTTGAGCCATGCTGCCGCAATTCAAACGCACTTAATGTTTCCTGTTTCAGACTCCCCAGATAACGCCAAATCAAATAACAGTTCAAGCTGGTTGTGGACAACACCACTTATGATGATCAAAGCTCGTTCCATAGCATTTCTATGTCAGAATACAGTGAGATGAAGCGCAAACGGATTGGAGCAACCGGTGCATCAGTGTTGCTTCTCCGCGTTCAGGCATTGTGCCGGGACTCGCCATCTGAGTGTGACATACCCCCTCGAATGACCATTCATACACACGATGACGTTGCGATGATGTTACGTTGAATTGAGGACTGTTCGTAGATTTAAATTTTAATACTTTATAAACCTTCCTATACTTAACTTAATTGTGTAATCGCAAGTTCAGTCGCAGCCGACGCTATGAGCAATAGGACAACCATGCAGCGTCAAAGAGCATTCATCGTACTGTTTGGTGCAATCTGTGTACCTGTTCGATCATCCTTGGGGAAACAATCATAAGCAAAGGCCTAGTGACCTCGCTTTGAAAAGCTGCTTGACTGGCTCCCCATTGCCTCACACCGTCGCTACGCCTGGACCTAAACTAAAACGAAGTATAGGTGAAATGGTAGGAACGTGAAGTACAAGTGACATACTCAGAAATTTTATTCAACTGAACAAATTGTCAAATAATGTTGCTGACACTAGAAGGAGAAGTGTGCCGATCACTACCCCTCTCGCGATGAGAACAGCGATACGAACTTGTGCCACAATCACTATCGCATGATGATATATCAAAGTAGACAGAAACGGCAATACTTTGTGTCAACAGGCTATATAGTATCGACCGAAATCTTAAACACGTCGCAGCTGAAGGTCAGCAAGGGAGCACAATTGTACACGTGAAACAGACGGCGATACAAGCCGCGCAAATCTAGCAACGCCAGCTGGAACTCATGGAATACATCTGCACACATGCCAACCTTGCTCTGCGGAGCACTCTTTACGCGTTATCGGCGATATTCCAAACGCCGCCAGGTCTTCATCTCTGGGAAAACCGCCTTCCTCTCCGCTGCCTTATCTTCGCGACAGGCGTTTATCAGCCTGTTGGCAGCTCAGTACCAATGATGCGGATTAACGAAAGTGAAAGATTTCCGCTAACGGCACGCGCGCATGCGCGAACGTACCTATCTGTACCAGCCGGCGCTGTGCATGGCGTGGTGTTAACAGTTTGAACTGCTCCGGCGCTCCTACGTCATTCGCCGGGATAAAACGCTGCCTAAAGTGTGACGTTTGGAGAATGTCTGCACCCTTTAATCTTGGAACAATCAATGAGCACACGGTGGGAAAACAAAATTAAGATAAGCTTGAAGAAGGAGTTGCCCTCAAATGAAGTTGCAGCTCCGTCGTCTTTCTTCGAAATATATTCTTCGCGGTTCAATTACGCGAATGCCATGACAACGCTCTGCTCTACGTATATGTTACTCAACGTATAAGTGTCACTAATGTTGAAATTAATCCGGGCGAGCGCTTGCAAAATCAATGCACTTGGTGCAAAAAATTACAAAAATAAAAATAGAGTGTGCGTGTCAAATAGGAGAGTGATGTCGCTACAACTCACCCCATTCGATGCCTTAAGGAACTTGTGTTCAATCAGTGAAAACCCAGTCCAATCATAATCAATGGGAGACAAAAGTAAATGCTACGATGACTGCGTTGACACCCCCTGCACCTATGCCCGTTCTCTGAGTAAGATGAGTGAAAAAGGAAGTTCTACAGACGTTTTCAACGAACACTAAATTATTAGTAATATATTACATTCATCGTGTTATGTATCACAACGTAGGTGTCCCAAACGAAATTAACACATTCTTTTTTACCGCAAAAAAAGAAAACTAGAGCATCGCCGAACGCTCATTCTCCGCCCAAGAAGAGCGCTAGGGTTACAACCAGATGCCAAGTTTCAGCCCGATCGATACCTTATTCAAAAAGTTAAGTGATTTTTGAAATTGAGCCCATTTTCGCCCGTTTTCGGTTTCGCAATGCGTTAATGGATATTCAGCTCCCATTTGCAATTTTCAGAAAATCACTGATGGCACTTTTGATAATGTGTCACATCAGGCTGAAAACTCTGACGTCGACCCTCGGTGCTTCACCTTTGGGCAGTGGAGAAATCTTCGGCAATCCCTAGTTTATTTTTGCGGTAAAAAAACCTGTAAATTATTTTTTGTGACACCCTGTACATTAAAATATTTGTTGAGCATACAATTTAATGAGCTTTTCAATAAAATTGGGATTGTACACCCAACACTTTAAAGATGGTAGAAGTTTGAAAACTAAATGCAC
The DNA here is from genome assembly GCA_037355805.1 of Ixodes ricinus. Taxonomy (NCBI): domain Eukaryota; kingdom Metazoa; phylum Arthropoda; class Arachnida; order Ixodida; family Ixodidae; genus Ixodes; species Ixodes ricinus. Next base: position 54,744 of record JAZHYW010037468.1, read on the forward strand.
CAGTTCAAACAAGTCCCCCCCCTTTAAAAACAAAATAAACTCGCATGTTATTTAGTGAAGGTACAGGTGTAATGTAATGCTGAACAACTTTTATTATGTGTATATGAAGGAATTTGGATGGGAATGCTCAAGGCTGTCGCATGCCTTATAGCTTCGGTGACCAAAGAACAATGTCGCAAACTGGAGCTTCAATATAAAACCAGGAATGCAGAAACCGGGAAGAAGGGGTAACACCAAACGCGTGACAGTTCATCGCGATGCAGAATGCCTGTATGCATATGAAATGCAATGTTCCCCATACAATGGTCGCAGCTCCCCGAAAACCGAGCCAAAATAAGATAAAAACCCCCATTGTATGAATCACGTTCTGTTGACTTTGCCGAGATATGCTTGTACTAAGCCTCGATGACGAAGTGGCGCCAAACGTTGAAGGATTTGGGTAAACCTTCTGCTCCTTCCCTACTCCATGAAATGTTTTATTTCAACAGGACTACCGCTGGGCGTATGAGATTTTCGAAAATTATCAAATTATTTCCTTGTTCTCTGGATAAATGTGCGTAACAGTAAAAGTAATTCGTTAATTTTTCATCGAAAGTAACTAATAATGGTTATCCGATTACATCTAAGGCTCAGTAGTTTGTAATTATGGCTTATTACATTTTCCCAACTACAAGTTTGGTAAAATTAGCTTGACACAATTTCAGGTTACAGTCGACAGGTAATACCTACTCATTAACAGCAGTACAAAATATCTTCATCAGAAAATAAAAAAAGTTTGAGCCTAAAACATGTAAGTTATGGGACAAAAGAAAAATACAGCTGTTATTCTTTTGCCATACATAAGGTTTGCAAGGTTTAAAATATATGTTTCATTCTCCAATACCGAGATTGACGCTCTTGAGGAACAGCCGGGAGGGCGGGTATGCCTCCCCCTCCCTGCTCCCTCTATTTAGTGTTAAACTCGCATTTAACTTGCAATACTTGAAATATAGCGCGGAGGCAAGTGTTGAGGTCACGGTAATAAATTCCCCGCTAATTTAGTGGAGTATTTTTCTGCTAGCTAGCGAACGTTTCCGCTAAATTTCACATGACGTCAAATTCGACGTCACCGGAGTAAGGCATTTTCTCGCTAAATGGGCGTAAATTCAGCGGGGATTTTTTTTGGGCTAACTTTAGCGAAGGATTTGCAGCTCTACGTGTGACATCCCTTACAGGCATCCCTGTCGCGCAGTTCTATCAACAGCGATATGGCCATGCTGTCATCAACCCGGAAACGGGCGTAAGGCTTCGTTCTAAAAGATAGGAAATAGCATTAACATTAACGTCACTAATTCAGCACCAAACAAGCTTTAAGCAGCAGCAAGCTCAGCACGTGAATTCGGCTGTACAAAAAAACACCAAATACTGTACCTTCACTCTGAATGGTGATTTATTATATTCCACTATCGTGTAGTAAGAAATATATCGGACAAACTGGCCTGTGTTTAAACGATTGATTAAGGGCTCCATAATAGCACACACACAGCCATTTCTGGACATCTCGAGGAAAAGTACCGTCATAGGTAATAAGAACCTCTAGAGAAACAATAAAGGCAGAGACCGTCGCGCGACTAGAAGATGGTTATTGTCAGTGTCCCATCCCCTAGCATTATCTCTAAAAAGAACTAGAATATTTAGCGCGATGATCGCAGTAACCAGCAGCACTCTGTGTTCCCTCTTGTTTTATTCTATCATCTGTATTTAAACTAGTCTGGTTAAGAGGAAGTAGAAGAAAGTCGTAAGTCAATTACTTATCTTTGTATCTTTCTCTGTTTATCGTTTCGTCCTGTATTGTGCGGTGTAACCTCAAGACAGTAGATTGATCACTCGGGATTCTGCGGCGTTAAAGTACGTTTGGTCACAAGTATACGACTTTCAACAAATGATTCACTAACTAGTCATTCTCTATGTCGGTGCCTTTGGCGTATGCTTCTTTGGCTTGCCTAAGTAGAGTAGGTGCTGCAGGTTGCTTTAGCGCGTGCTGGACAGCTATTTTATAGGAATGTAGAGCGGTTATAAAGATTGTGGAAAAAGTACCCTCCTCGCGCGTAGCGCTGTTAGCGCGAGGCATCCTTCCTGTCACTTTTTTGATTGATAAATGAAGAATAAAAACAAATATGCTCGGTATTTCTTTTGCTGAGTGCGACTTCATAAAGTCTGCTGATAATGAATCGCAATGAATAACTTTATATAAGAAAATACATAACTTCTTTCACTCTTCTCACAAAGTAGAGTGAATTTTTAACAGAAGGTGTAGAAGTATCCCGAGACATAACCGTTATCTACGACAAACAAGCTATATGCATTTATATCTGAAACGATAACTGTTGCTCGCTTTCATAAAAATATTCACTCTCTCAGCAAGTTAATAGTTATGTGAATTTGAGCCTCTAGAAGCTACAGCGAAAACAGTTTTCAAAGGGGTGTGCTATCAGCAGCAGTGAAACATAATATCTCAGCATTGCAAAAAATAAATTATTTTTTTTAGTGTGTATTGAGGGGGGGGGGGGGTAACCGTTGATCTTCAAACTAACGAATGACAATTTTCAGGCCAATGCTCGGTCAATTTTTTGCGTGACGAACCACATTTTTAATCGTTATTATAGAACTTTCTTCATTTTTAAAACTTGCTCGCTCCGAGCATTCTTCAACCTGAACGATTTTTTAATATAGGTCGACAGGGGCCACTAAAGAACGTTAGACCTACGGCGTAAGATAGTGCTGACCGATTTTAATATTAGGATTATTGTCGATTATTTGTGAAATTTCAACCTAATTTGTGGAATGAACTCTTATTTCTATTCTTTACAGTAAACAAACAAAATCGTTTTAATCCAGGCTACACTTGCAAAACTTTGGTATAAAGGGGTGACCATTTATAAACAGACATAAAACTACCAAGAAATATTAGGGATTATTGCTCCCTCCCGCTCCCCCAAAACAATTCGCTTGAAATCAAATATAAGTATAAATTTGTGTTTGTGTTCATTGAATAATTATAGAGCCGCATTTTTTTCCCTGCAATCGAAACGTCAAAGTCCCTTAATTCAAACTGCGACTGCCAAAATTACTCTTCATCCTTAAATGCAAATATAAATTCCTCCTTCCTTAGATTTTAAATATTACCTAGATTAGGCGGGTGCTGGCAGAATTCTAGAATTTTGTTAACAGTAGACTCGGTAGGTCAAAGGATTTTCTTTTGTGTTGAAGTTTTCTTGGAATTGTGAAAATAATGCCTTTCGCATTCTGTTTATTTTATCAATGTTTCTATTATTTTATACACTTCAGCCTGTGTTTCTTTAATCTATATTGCACGTAGTTGTAAATGATATTTAGTTGCATGACATGATTCATTTCTCAGAGGTGTGTATTATCACAAGTAATACTTTAAATGTTCTCCACGTATTACCCGTATACACCCCGAAATGTTTCTTTTACAAATGGAGTGGTACTAATCAATTTTTGCGCTGCAAATGACATAACTGAAAAAAAGATCATGAAATAGGATAAAAATTTTAGGTGGCATTGGCAATTCTTAGTGGTAGATGCTGGACATCATTGATCTGAAAGTTTCAAGAACTAAATTTGTACTTATTTCTGAAACTGTAGGTGGCAAGAGCCGATGTTTGAAATTGTCCGTGTTAGTTATAAATAGCCGATTTTGAACATTTAATTATAACAATTTTCTCCCGGAATTTGACAGTCTATTAATAAGAATAATATGCAATTTAGGGCAGGTGCACAAACCAGTGCTGGCTCTACAAAATAAATCTGGTATCACCCACATCAAACAATGATTGGAATTCTATTACTGCAGATTTTTTATCAAAGTTTGGTGTGATAAAAAAAAGCAAACAAAAGGCCATTATCATTCCAAATATTTCTTCAATGCGAAAAGACACCAAAGTTCTAGATAAGGAGCACTCTCATTTTGGATTTAAAGCGATTTGGCGCATAACATTGAAGAAGTAATAGGAAAGGAGAGCCCATTTAATACAAAGTTACACAACGGCCGAAAATGCTTTCAAAAAGCCTGCTCATAATCTGCGTACGTACTTTGCAGAACGCGACGGCTCCGTCGAGCAGCAAGGACGCTTAGACGAGGGCGAACCTGATGGTTCATCTCGCAGTCGGCTGACCCACAATCTAATCCAAACTTGATTTCAGAGCCGACCTCGGTACGGAACATGCAGCTTCCCGCTCCTTCTCCCTGCCCTGCACTCTCCCCTCTTCCCATCTATGTAAATGTAATGTTCCGCTGTCAACACTGGGGGCTCTGTCTGATGCCGTTGTAGCTACCACCAAAGGAGACGACGCCGTCTATGGCCGGGACTGCTTCGTCGTTCGCCGTTTTTCCGTTTGTGGATGTTATTTTTAGTTAATCTGCAACGATAACGCCGAATTTACTGCGACATGCGTTTTATCTTTCCTACTGCTTTAAGTGGTCAGAAACCAGTAATCTTTAGAGAAAAATTAAAACAAGCGCAAAGTGAGGCGAATTGTTTTTAAATACACTCAGGCACCTCTAAACTGAGAGTGCAGTGGGCGCTACCTAAAACAACAGATGTCAACCCGCTCTCTTTCCGTATTTGCCTAGACGGAAATGATCGCATAACAGATTACGTAGATTGCCAGCTCCCGCCGCTGGGAGCTTAAATGGGCAGAAATATGAAAAAAAGATCTCACCATTCGGGGTACTCCTGCCGTGCACTAGTTTGCTTGGAAGATGGCAAAGTTCGAGTCGAGAAGAAGAGAGTGGGCCTACTGTGCTGTAAGCTTCATGCCTTGGTAGTTTCGGAGTCGATTGGCGGCAACTCGTGCAGTTTTGGCCTTACCTTTAAGCTAAACGCAGTGCGACAAACGTAGATAGGGAATAAATTGACCATTGAAACGTAGGGTTGTTGATAGCGCGCTATTAATTTAGTATTTTGTAACAATAACTTTTCAACGAAACATTTTTGTCACCAAACAAGAAACGTGAAAACTTTGAGAGTCACATGTTTAGACAGTTTACTAATTAGCTTTCAGCAGCAAATAAATTTTCTGAATGTTAAAATTTTTTTTAGGCAGATAAGAAAAATAAGCTTAGTGCATATTAAGCGCTAATAACAAACTTTATTTCTCTTTTTTTCTCAAGGAAATTACGTGGTATTCGGAATTTTTGTTTGTTTCTAGAGCAAGCTAGAATGATAATTCGCAGAAGCGATACGAAGAGGCGAGACTGGAGCTAAACTTCGAGACGAGGCGAGACAACAGAAATCACCGAACATTGAGTGAAATGTCGCCATGCTGAAGATGTCGTAACTGCCCCTTACACATTAACGTTACAATTATTAAAACAATTTTCTGATAAAAATAACTGTGAAAGACAAAACGATATTGGAGCCTAAATTAAAATTGCAAAAGGTGATTTAAGAAAGCTGCATTTTGGTTACTTTAATTATCAAGCTCATAATAAACATTGGCTTTCATAAAGTATGGAGGAGAAATTCACTGTGGTTTTTCTCTGTCAGGTTCATGTCAAAACACAGCTCTGAAGACTCTCTAGAGTGAAATTCTACGCCTAACAAATAAACGTGGAATGTCATCCTTGGGACGAATAATGCACGTCTCTTTCTTTTCAGGGGTGGAGCAACAAAATTACCTATATATAACGAGACCTTGGTAAAACAAATAGACATAAAAAATAATAAACACATATAGTGGGTGCTTTTTTATTACCAAATTGCATGATGGAACACGAAAATTGGCAGGCTATGTCAGGTGTGTATCAGGTGTTTTTCGATAATTATTGCAATGCGTAATAAAACGCAGACTTCCTACATGCTCGAGCAGAGTTTATTCCTGCTGAATTTTCCGTCGTCTGCTTGGTAGGTGACATCTTCAATCAGAAATTCCCGCTTCTGGTATCCGCTTAAAGTTTTCTAACAATGAGCAGTGCAGCAAATAGCAACGCGAAGGTGAACGCAGTGAAATTCAACGTATTTAACGCAAGTGTCATTGACTACCACTATGACATTAAGCCTTCTCAACTACCAGACATATTTATTTTAAAAATGTTGCTAAGACAAGCATAACAGGATTACCCACATCATAACATTACACCAAATAAAACATTAGAATACTTAGTTAAGTTGTCAAATTGTGATCCTTAGAGCCAGATTTCTTCTAAGCTGCAAATGAATAATATGAATGCGCTCAGACAATTTCTTGTCACTCCAACCGAATTAGAAGACAGCGACAGGACCAGTTTCAGTTTCTTCTAACACTAGTCGCAATATCGTCATGAATAATTGAGCCACCTGTAATCAGCATACAAGTGGCCTGAACACTATAACCACGTAAAACCGCAAGACGAGGCAACGAAAACTATCCCGAGATTGGAAGACCAACAAGGCCGTCAAATGCCAGCAAATCTCGAAAACATCCAGGCATTTTAACTTAAAAGAAGAAGGTCGGCGTTAAATAACCCAATGCAAAATTTTTAATTTAAACATAAATAACAGGGAAGAAATGCGACAAGCCGCGGCAATTACAAAATTAGTAAGATAAAAGAGAATACTGCGATTGCTTTGTCTGCGCTAGACGATATTACTTAAGCTGGTCGCAACTTACCGAGTTACAACTTTGATGCCGAAACTGTTCACTTCCCTTCGCGAGCGCTACGCAGGCAACTACATCGGCGACGGTGAAATTGGGCGAGTTGAGTGACATGGTTAAAGCGCGACGAAAACGGACAGAAAGGAGTTTTGTTGCAACGCCGCCGCAACCGAACTTTATTTTCGTTGTCATTCAACATACACCGGCACGCTAACTTAAGAAAGATACAAGTGCGCATTGATAAAGCCTAAAATTATGACCTCACTCATCACGCGATACAGACTGGACGAGGAATTTCCATTAATCCTTTGTCCCGACAAAGACGCAGAGGGTATTAACTTCTTGTGGGATTTTGTGTTGGTGATAATATCTTTTTTTTTGATGAGACCATCAAATCGACGCGTGCGGAATTCACAGCGCCATCCTAGCGGGGGCCGAACATGCTCCGTCTCGCAAGTTGGCCTCACGTGCTTGCAGGAACCCGGGGCGCAAGCATGGATTCTGAAAATTTCACGAAACGCCGCGCGAAAGCGCTTTCAGCTCCTGCCCCAAGCACTCAAACCGGCTGAATAAGAGCGCAGTGCAGCGCGTCTGAGGTCAATCAAGGAATCCGATGCCACGTCCCCGCCACGCGGCAACTTGCAGAGCCGCCGCGCAGAACAACCAACGCCAAGCCAACAACGATGATCCCGGTATCCAACAACGTTTTATTACCAGGGAATCACTAATGGAACACTGCGGTCAAGCAAGCCGATGAATTTTGAAATGGCCTGACAACAAAGTATCGCGAGCGGAGTCATCGCCGGTCCATTGAAATGCCGCTCGTCGCGGGTGCTCTCGGCAATCGGACGATCCCGCAGGTAGTGGGGACATGACTGAGGAATCCTTAGCGCACGGTGGTGTCATCGCCACCGGCGAACCACGCCGCGACTCGATACATGCCCGGAATGTCGGAAACTCCGACCACACGTCCGCGACTCTCTCGCCCGGTCGGTCGTCTCCGAAAACGGAGGCAAGCGTGATAGACCAGCATGGTGACGCTCCTCCGACACGATACAGAGCGACCGGGCTCGAAAATCAGACGGCCTCGCCCAGCGCATCCGGCTACACCTTCTCGAGCATGTGCTCCAACAAACAAGTGGGCTAACGTCAGCCATATTGGGCCGGCAAATAACGCTGGATAGACGCATTACTACATGCGCAGGCCAGAAATAAAATAATGCTTGCCTTTATGGACTCACGGAATTTGGGAAAGTCAATGACAGTAGTAGGCCTCAGTATGACCGACAACGCTACTAGAATACCGACAACGGAAAATCTCGACAGAGACAAGGTGGCAATTTGCCAGACGTTCCTTCGCATGTGTCTACTTTATCTGATTTGGTGCGCTTCCACCAGACAGTAGTTTTAATAAAAGCCCTTCAAATAAGACAAAAACAATACCGTTATGCATTGCTTTCTAGAGCAATTGTTATGCATTTTCATACATGCATAATTTTTAGTGAATATAGATCTCAAGCTCACTCTTGTACATTCGCCATCTTGTTTGGTTTTAACTATAAACCAGTATGAAAGGTGCACAATGCGGTGTGCTCAATTACCAGTGTTTACAACGTGTTTTGTTTTAGCCCGCATATATACGCATCGAGTAAACTAAAAAACTCCGCGAAAATCGCTAGCGAGTGAGCAATGGAATAAGAGCTAACGTCACTAAATCTATATAAAAATAAAAGTGTAAACATTAGCCGACGTTCAAACAAGCTAAGGTCATCAAATAAACATGACATTATAGGAAACGAGCAAGCCGACAGCGTTATATTGTTCGCCGCGACCTAGCAGTAGCCGCCGCAGGTATCGAATTGGCGACAACGGCGGATGTGTCCCCGTCGTATTCCCAACGGAATTTAAGACAGTTAGGAGTTCGAAAGTTCGGTAGCCAGTGCCGCCAGCGCGGTATCTCAGGTAATAGCAACGAACGGCACGAGAGGACAGTGAACGCCCTCGGAAAGCTCTTCGGTAGCCGGTACTGAAATATCGGGGGGAAGCAATGACGATGAGCAGCACAGCGGCGCGTATTACGACATGGTAAGGCCTGGCGAATCCAGAAGCTTCTTCCGTATATGACAGAGGAGCTCCTTCATGGTGGCCGCGCGTCTTAACCTGAAGGAACTCCGCAGCAAATTAAAGCGCCGGCAAACTGCTGGCGTTGAGTGAACTGCGGTAATTATGTACGTTGAATTTCTGAATCAGCAATAACTGGGCGATTTCTTGCCGTTCGCACTACTATCTTCCTGTAGGCCTGATAGAGCGATAGTAGGCTTAGATTAGACGACCGCATTCCGCTCTCATTCCGGTGCAGCTTATAGGTTGCCGTCGATGTCAATGCTGCTCCATCGTCTGATGTAATTATTCGTCAACAGCAAACTGGAAGGTAAACGCCGCGCAATATGGACGCACAAGTCCTCGTACGGCTTCGGAGGACGATGACTCGTGCCGTCAGCATGCTGTTACGATCAGTCACGCGGCAATTGTTGCTGGCTTTCTCGGTGCGGGATTATGTCGAAGAGTACAGCGGCACCCGGCGGTGGCGGAAACGCCAACGACTGACGTTTGCCTTAAGGAGACGCCTGATCGGAGCTAGTGGAGTCCGCGCGGTTCCTATAGACTCCTTTGGACTTATTTCGATGAGAACATTTGTTAACGAAAGAATGAACTGTCTCACGCATTTTTAGCTGCCAAGTATCACGAAGGACAATGATGGGCGGCAGATAATAAAGAATTTGGAAACGTTCAATGGGACAGGCTTGTGCCCAAAGAAAAGGAAGGCTAGCGTCGCAGGCGGGAATCGGCGAAGGCCAAGGATCGAGCGCTGGGAGCCATTGGGCCTTCCGCACACGCGTGGAGCTTCTGGGGCTGTCCCGGCGCAGAAGGCTGCAGCCTCGAATCAGCAGCAATTATCAGAGGCTTACGAGGAGACCCACATTAGAGTCGAAGC
>JAZHYW010037470.1:0-11347 GCA_037355805.1 Ixodes ricinus
GATGTTTCCAATTCGCATACTTTTTTAAATAGCCCATTAAAGTGCTAACGTACGTTGGAATTCCGCTTCGATTCTGTGTCGAAGCGTCGATCTTACGACTGCCGGTTGTGACAATGTGGCACGTTACAACGTATAGCGTCTACGGCGTGAACAGCAAACACAAATACCATCCACAAAGCTCCCCTCCAGACGTGACATGAAGGACGAGACCGCGAAAAGAGCGTCTCGTCTATCTCATACAAGCGTTTCTGAGACAGAATTGCTCTCTTATCTCTCACGCAAGGTCGTACGCTCTCGAGAGCTAAATGATGCGTGTAAGGCCTGCGAAAAACGCGTATGCTTCAGACCATGTTATCTAGTCAAGTCTCGTCAAGCTGTGTTACAGCTTTTTTTTCCCTTTTCACCTTCCAACTGTAAGTTGTCGGCAAAATAAAGGCATTTATGATTATTATTATTGTTATTATATATTATCATCTCCTCCGTAGCTTCATAAAACAAAGATATTTAACGAAAACTAAAAATCAAATTGAAGCAAGCACACCATATCAGTCTCAGACGAGACGCAATTCAAACTCGAAAGTTTCGTTGACAGGTGAGGTCAATGACCCCGGTACCTAAGAGAAGATAAAAAACCGCTAAAGCTCTCAAACACTAAGGTGCAACCCGAAGCCGTTCAAAAGAAACTGAGTTTTATGCGACATGGCATCCGGAATATCATCATGAAACGATGGAACGCTGACACTTACCTTGTGGCGTTTGAGGGACGCGTGCGGACTATCCGATCCACGCAACCGCCAGCGTCCCACAAAAATCGATGGCTGGAAACGTGAGCGAGCTTCGGGTTTGGGCGTGCGCGCCCAGAAGCAGACGACGGCTTCGATTGGCTGCGGGGATCACGTGGTGCTCGAGAGCCAATGGAGTGCGCGGGCGAGGCGGAAGTCGGTTTGAATGCCGACGTTCGTTTCTTTGGCTCGTGTTTCAAGAGGCATCCGCTTTTTGTCTTGATTCGTGGAGTTTGTTTCAACCCGGGATCGGGTAGTGCGTGTAACTACGGCTGCTTGCTTTGCGTCAGAATATCGAGCGTTTGCAGCGCGTTTACTTTTTCCGCAGTGAAATCGGAGACTTAATCGCTGCGATCCTCGGAGTCGAGCTTCGTAAATATTGACGGAAAAGCGTTTGCAGCGAAAAACGCAGTCTGCGTTCTGACGCTGAGCACACGTCTCACACGCTCGTGTTGTGTGCAGTGTCAGAGAACATACTAAGAAATCTGTCTACTTTCCCGCAAAGCAGTTTGGAGAGCCCTGGAATGTACGCACAAATTCGACGGGTTTTTAGTTTCGGTTTGCTATCGGAGCGCATCTCGGCCTCGGCGGCACCGCGCCCCGTGGAGAGATAGTGCAACCAACCTCTGCTGCGCTGTCATCACGCGACGCAGCACAGGCTGGTTGCACTATCTCTCCACGGGGGGCGGTGCCGCTGTGGCCGAGGTGCGCTCCGATAGGAAACCGAAACTTAAAAACCCGTCGAATTTGCGCAATTTTTCAGAAAGCCGTAAAAGCTAAAAATGCTTTTTTTATAGTCAAGACTGTCAGTGCATTTGTTTCCGGCTTGTGTTCCGATTGATGTAACTCCTTTGTACTTTTATGCTTCGCTTTATGTTTTCACGCCCTGCTACGATCCCTAAAAAAATCAACAAAATTTGTAAATTAAAAAAAAATGGTGAGCATGTTGCATTTTATTTCGACAGTAAAAAAAAAGGAAAAGAAATATACGTACAAATTTATCTTTTGAAAACGTCTGCTAATTTATTTTGAGTGAAAACTTTTATGCAACATTTGTGTACTTTACGCACTATTTGAAGCAAATATTCTTTATTTGAAGATGAATGGCGTATTTGTGTATTTTATACGCCTTTTATTGCACCGTGATGTTTGGCGTGGTGTTTGTGGTCCGTTCTTTTAATCTTAATTTTAGCGCGATCTTCATGAACAAAAAACTGCCATCTGGCCTGCACTAATGCAGTTCACTCGATTCTATACATTTGCAGGGGTACGGAAACGAAATGACGTGAGCGCGAGCTCTCTACCCCTCGCTTCAAAGTCGGCCGGCAAGAAACGCAATGCGTATCGCGCTCGTGACGTCAAGAGTTCTCGCATGGTCAAGGGTACTCTAGTTGCGAGCCCTGCCGCTTGGTGGCGTCAACGCGTGACAACCTCGCCTAGTACTAATATTCGAGGACTGTACGCCCTATGACCTATTGGCGACGTGTGCGACCGAAAGCGTCGCTGTGGTCGGCCTTCCACGATTGGCCGAACGCTGACTATGACGTCAGAAAAGGATTTATCATCGACGGAAATAAGAGGAATGAAAGAACTTTAATTTCGACGGTGTTGGCAGTGTTCCTTTGAGAGCGCAATGATTTCAAGCTTCCACCATGCTATTTACAAACACCATCGAACTTGTTGCTCGCAAGGTAATGACGTCACAAGGAGAAACCATAGGAGGGCGCCACCAAAACATCTCGCCGCTAATACACAGCTTGCACACATAACACCATTTGCGGCCATGCCGGGGTTTTATGTGCCACGAGCGTTCGCTTCACCGTGTTAGTTTCACACCGCAGAAGTTGTGGCTCGAGGGAACCTGTAAGTAGAATAGAAATAACGGCCAGTATCCAGCAATGGCGTATGGTTGGCCTGACAGAGGTCTCGGCATCCAAAGATCAGGCTCCTACCTAACGTCTGCAAAGAACGGCGATCTCGATGGTGGGGAATGCGCGTTGCAGAAGCACTGTGGAGCTGAGACTGCAGCCAATGCCACAACTACGAGAGATAGAGGTCGCTGCTTTGAAGCGTTGTTCCGCAGAACGATCGAGCGCTCGCGCCAGAAATGCGTGTCTCAAAGCTAGGAGCGCGGGCTAGCTCGCGCTTGTACACCTTTGGCTCCAGTTTCAGCTTATGAGCGTTCTCCGCCAAGTCACATTCAGGACTAAGTAACTGCACGAGAGAGTCATACTGCCGCGAACTGGCGCTGCTTCTTAGGAACTCATGACGTGATAGCATCCCAACGGAGCTTAACAGACCACCATCAGACGCAATTTTGAAATCTGTCCATTCGTTTTAAAATTAGTTACAGCCGCCAAGAAACACTAGTGCAAGTGTTTCTGGGTGGCCGACACAACATGGACCACATCTAAACAAAGAAATAAAAGTGCAAAGATTTCGTTTCCGTGACCCTTTAAATGTTTGCGAGAATCACAGCCTACATGTGTTAGGTTAGAGCCCAGCACGTGTATGTTCGTCGCTTTGGAAGGCGGGCAAAGTACGCAGCACGAACGTTGAAAATGGCACCGACCAGAAGCACTTTTCTGGGATGGCCTATAGATATTTTGCTAAACCACGGAGTAGGAAGGCTCTTTAGGCGTAGAGACTCCGCTCTCCGCCGCGACCAGATAATGACACCCCGCGCGCTTGGCTTCACGGAGCCACTCCTAGATGGCGCCGTAAGTTTCAGGCCATCCGGCAGCGCTCCGGGCCGCCTGTGCTAGCTGCCTGCTCAGCGTGCAGCTGGCTTTCCAGTGGCTACCGGTTCGCGTACGATGTGGTATGTAGGTGGGGCCATTCAACTATCATCTCTTTCAGCACACTGAAGTTTTCATAACCCCCCAAGAAATGGCAGACCGACAAACAAGAGTAACTCCCTAATACCAACCGACGCGGCGGTCTACGAGTGAAAAAAAAAAAAATCCCTGTCCTGTGGATAATTTGTAGCCTAGCTTACATTCCGTCGTTTGTTTCCTCAGTAGCGCAATACTAACGTCGGTAAGCGTTTGTAAAATGAATAAACTCTGATTGTACCGCAGGTAAACAATAACTTGAGTGCGACCGAAGAAAAGAAAAAGAATGTACAAAAATAAAGAGTGATTAACACAAACCTTGTTAACGGATAATACGGAACTGAATTGTTTTAAGCGCCGTTCACATGACTTTTCGAAAAAAAAATATATGTTGGGTTCGCAAATTCCCGTTAAATCTACTGAACTATTAAAAAAATATTTTTTTTTCAACATGTGGGGCAGCTTACGTGATTATTCTTTTACATTTTAAGGCAGCCTTTGAGTCCTGCTAAATTGAACTGCTGGCCGCATTGGCACGAAGTTACACATTTTGCACGCAGAGGTTAATGAAAACAGCATTATTTGAAAGGTTCACTTTGTTAGTACACTTACATTTGCATGTAGCAGATTGCAACCAAAGTTTATAGTAACCACACTCGTCAAGGAAAGGAAACCGGTTTTATTAATTGCACTTCTGATATAATTATAATAATAATATCATCACAAACTTAAAAAAAATCAAAATATTGCCGTAAAAAAACGCTGTAAAAAAAAAAGGCTGTTAAAACACTGTTTAATGTATGACACACTCTATAGCTGCTTTTGGAGTTCTTATCCACATTACGAGTCGCACAGTCGGGACTCTTTCTTCCTTTCTCGAGACTGCTTCTTTGCATCTCGGTTTTTTCCTTTGCAGTACTCTCGCATACTCATGCGATCCGAACCCTTTTGCACGTTCGACCGAAACCGGAGAAGCGTCTGTCCTCAACGGAGGCGTCTGCATTCCACGAGAACGCCAGACAGAATCCGACCCTGAACAGACGGGCAGTCTGTTGTGTCTGCGTCTACAGCATGCAAGGCAATCCCTTCGAGGCGCCTTCAATTCGGAGAGAACAACGACCGAGCATGTGACTGATGCATTCGGCAGACGTCTTTATCCTGATCGTCTCTTGTACTAATATTTTCATGCCGTTGTTTTCCCTTTCTAAAATGTTTACGTTTTCCCAGGCTCGAGAGCAGTCGGCGCATTCATTCAAATGTTTGGCTATTTCCGAATTCAGATCTTTGGTTTCTACATTTCTTTTATGCTCGGTTCACCATTGAAAAAAAAAAAAAGTTGAGAACAATTAGAGACGGCGTAAGCAATGGGTGACAGCTCACGTTCCGGCGGAAGGCCGGCGACCGGACGGCCTGAGCTAGAGTGCCTTCATACACACGCGCGCTTTTGCTTGAGTGGTGACATCTCAGCCATTTTCATGCCCAATCGTTTTTTTTTTATGCATTTTGAAGTGCGCGCAATACGGTGTCACTCAGCTCGAGCGGGCAGCTTCGGCTAATGCATAGACGCCATTTTATCGCCCAAGTCACGCACCGAGTGCGCGAGAGCGTCACGCGCTGGCACATTCAGTGCAACAATGGATGTCTTCACCCTGAGACAGACAGACATGTAGGCACCCTAGCCTGAGCGTTTTGGCGCCCTCTAGGGGCAGGCGGAGAAAACATAGGAAAGGAGGGGACGTGATGTGTTCGCCGTTCCGACGGGGCTAGGAGAGGAGTCTCCACACCTAAAGAGCCTTCCTACATCGTGTGCTAAACTACTTAAAGGGGCCCTGCAATCATATTTAAGCGTCAACCTTTTTTGCGGTTTCCACATTTCTTGGGGTTCGGCCAAGCCAGCGGGCATGGAGAGAGTAACTAAATATCAGTGCTTCATATTTTAACCGGACGACGCGGAAACCTCCTCCACCTACGGGAGCGACCCGCAGTGCCGAAAGCGCGCGATATGTGAATTGTCTTTGGTCCTGGGCTTACTTCTGGTCAGAGTTGCTAAAAGCTTCTTTTTAGTCCAAATACAAAATATAAGTGGCGCGAACCGTTTCAATTATTTATGAAAGTAGTTTTTGCTCAGTATTTTAGATCAGAAAAGAAACAAATGCAGTTTATAAAGTACGAGAACAAGAAATGACCTGTCGACATACCCGCCACCAAGCGGTGAAAAAGGCGGCGCATACTAGAAAGGGGTAGTGGAATCAGGCACCGACGAGCGGCGAGCGTATAAAGGTCCCGGATGTACGCGGCGGCGCTGCGGTCGTATACCGGCTCGAGGATCCGACAGGTTTATTTATTTATTTATTTGGACATACTGCCAGCCGCCTGTTGGCAGCCAAGGCAGGGGTGGGCATAGACAGACACAAACAAAAAAAGCACGATAACCTAGCACACAGCAAAGCATACATGACAAATCATCGGCGATCAAGAAAGATAAAGTGTTCAATCATGGTAAAAAATAAACAAATAAAGTGGCATCGATTCACTTGACACAATCGACTCTCGAGCAAACGATACCAATCGCGCGCACACACACACACACACAAAAAAAAGAGAAACAAATAGCATGCAGCAATAATAACCTAATATACCTTCTGCAGTCACCGCGAAAAAAGTTGTTCTATCATTGCTGCAAATGATGACGTTGTGGTTGCATTTGTAACACTTTCAGGCAAACTATTCCAGTCATTGATTGTACGCGTGAAAAAGCTATTTTTTAGACATTCAGTTCTACAGAAAGGGACCACAATAGTTTTCGAGTGCTTGTTGCGCGTGTGCCTGCTTGAGTTGTACTCCATGTACTTTTCGAATGACATGCGCGAAGAGTTGTGCACGATAGTAAAAAGAAGCTTAAGACGATTTATCTTGCGACGGGTTTCAAGACGAGGCATTTTTGATAGGTTGTATAATTTTGTAATTGAACTTTTTCTCCTGTATTCGTTGTACGCAAATCGAAGTGCTTTCTTCTGAATTCCTCTATTCGGTCTACGTTGATTTTGGAAGTGGGATCCCATACCACATCAGCATACTCCAGAACAGGGCGTACGGTGGTGCTGTACGCTGCTAGTTTAGTTTTCGGTGTACAGTGTCTTAGTTTTCTTTTTAAGATCCAGAGTTTCACCATCGCTTTCTGCACAATCCATGCTACATGACTGTTCCAATTGAGTTTTGACGTGATTATAACACCGAGATACTTGTATTCATTGACAGTTTCTAAAGGATGATTGTTGATGGTGTAGCTAAAACCAAGGGGCGTTTTCTTGCGTGTGACGCACATGTATACACACTTAGAACTGTTCAGCGACATCTGCCAATTCGTGCACCATTGCGTTATACTGTTTAGACAGTTAGATCGCCAATCGCCAGCCAAACCTGCACCGAAGGCCTCCGAGCGTTCCGGAGGCCTTCGGTGCAGGTTTGGCTGGCGATTTGGCCATTTGGCGGTATGACAGCGCGAAGTGGCTCCCGTTCTGAACTGATCTTTACCCCGTATTTGCAGTCGTTTGTGGCCAATGAAGTGTCATGCTGAATTAACGTTTAATCGCGCAGCAAATGCAATGCGAGCCGCCCTGGCTGCCCGCTTCCTACCAACGTTACTGGAGCAAGCTGTTTCGCAGCTATCTATTCTCGCTTGCGGAGGCGAGTGGCCCAGGTGGCGGTCACGAGAACCAGCGGCGCTGCAGTCGGATCTTACTTCCTGTCTCGCGCGTCGTCTGCTACCACCGCGTTGAGAGCTTGGCTTTTCTTTTGCTTTTTCAGTTTCCTTTTCTTCTTTTTTTTTACTTCAATGTGTATAATGATAAAAAAGACGATGAAGATGAAGTTTAATACACCACAGGGTTTAGAGTCAGCGCAGTGTGAGAGTTCATTCATTGAGTGTTTGAAATTTATTTTTATGTGCGTCTGTTTCCTTGCGCTGTGAGGTGATAGTATGAATCCCCAACTACCCAAGCTCAAGTATTGCTATTCAAACTTGGCGGGCTAGACAATCCGGAAGCAAGACTCGACTGCAGCGCTGCCAGTTCTCGTGACCGCCACTGAGCCCACGTCGCAGGCGGAGCTGTGAAACTGAGCTTGCTCCAGTAACGTTGCTTCATCCAGCCTAGTGCCAATCCAGCCTATCCAGCACATGCTTTAGTGGCGCCCCCTTGAGACGTCGGCACGGAGTGCGGCAGCCGTGAGCGCTCGATGAGCTCACTGCGCCTCCTCTAGTTCACGGCCACTCAAGCGACCAAGGACCAAGCGACCAACACGCTCAATCAAATTAGATAAAAATTGCCTAAACTGAAAGCCGTGTTTCTTTACTTTGTTTTTTGAACTCATGGCAAATTTTACGTTTCCCATGCCAGTGGGTCTAAATGAGTACGGTCTTTACAACAGTTTTCTTTTAATAGGTGCTTTGAAGAAAAGAAAGGGCAGTTTTCCGCGATTCATTTCAATATAAGAAGTATAAGAAATAAGACCGATGACATTGACATTGCTTTTTATTCGCTATGTTTACGTCTTGATGTAATAATGTTTACAGAAACATGGCTCACGGAAAGTGATCACGCGCCATATTTTGAAGGCTACAAATGTGAAAGCTTTGCAAGAACGCAAAAGCGAGGAGGTAGCGTTGCGATTTATGTTAAGGAAAACATCTTGTACCACGTTGTTAAAGAATTTTCAGTTATTAATTCTTATGTTGAATGTTTGGTTCTGTGTATAGGAAAGGCAGTGATTGTTGTTATATGTCGACCACCAACAGGAGATAAAGGGGATTTTTTTTAAACTTGCTTATTTTTCTTGCTACCTACACACTACCGCTTATTATCATGGGTGACGTAAACATTTACATGACCCTAAAAAATGCTGCCGCCACAGAACCGTCCGATATTATAACGTCCTTCGGGTGTACAAATACCCTCCAGGATTTCTTCAGGGTGTGCATCTTTACTCGACTTGAGTATAACAAATATACACGACACTGACTTGAGTTCTGGGGTTTTTTCCAGTGATATTAGTGACCACCTTCCTACATTCCTTTTAACTTCCTTGTCAAAAAAGAAAGAGTGAACAAATAAAATACCTTTTCTTACCGCAAAATAAATGAACAAACTCTCTCCCACTTTTCTGCCTTGATTGACAGTGCCGACTGGAGCAGCGTTTATGAAGAAGCGAATCCTGATGTGGCATATAATCACTTCTCAAAGATCTTTAAAATATGCTATGACAATGCATTCCCCCTTATACAGTCCAAAAAATAAAAAGCAGAAAGTGAGGAAGCCCTGCATAACGGAATGTCTTTATAAAAGAATAAATGAAAAAAAACAATATGTACCATGACTCTGTCAGAACACGTGACCAGTAACTTCTGATTTAGTTTAAAAAGGAAGAAATAAATTAACAGCCGATATAAAAAAAGCAAAACGTGAGTATCATCAGAATATGTTCAACAATATAAGAAACGAGCCGAGAAAGATATGGAATGCAGTGAATGATATCACAAATAGGAAATCTTCTTCGCGTGTATAGATGAAATTATTATCGATAATAAAAAGTTTGAAGGGAAAGATCTTGCAAATATTATGAATGCACATTTCGTCAGTGTGGGTGAAAGTGAAGAAAATGACGCGGGCGTTTTCGTCGTTGACGGAACAAAGCCTTTGCTGAATTCTATAATGTTTAAGCCAACTACGCCGATCGAAATTGAAATGCTGATTAAAACATTAAAAAAATAACGTTGCCGCCGGTATTGACGGTCTTAAATCGGTTCCAGTGAAACGTGTCTCACAATCACTTAGTCACATTCTGTCATACATAACAAATAGGATGCTACTAACAGGAATATTTCCGTACGAGTTAAAAACTGCTAGAATTAGCCCAATATTTAAAGGCGGGGAAAAAATAGATTGTACAACTATCGACCGATTTCCATTCTACCAAATTTTTCTAAAATATATGAAAATGTAATTTATACTGGATTAGAGGCATTTTTTGTAAGTATAATGTAATAAATGAGTCACATTATAGATTTAAAAAGGAAAAATCCACAGAACAAGCCCTACTTCACATAAAAGACAAAATTATGAGGAATAATGAAGATAAATTTTATATATTAGGTTTTTTTTTAAACTTTACAAAGGCTTTCGACACAATACAGCACAATATCTTACTGATTAAGCTTCAATATTATGGAATACCTGGCGTGGCATTAAAACTAATTGAAAGTTATTTAAAGAATCGATATCAAAATGTGCATTTAGATAAATCAGACTCTGATAAGTTAGAAGTACGACACGGAGTGCCGCAGGGATTTATTCTAGGCCCTCTGTTATTTCTTATCAATGTAAATAATATGGCAAACATGCAGGATTCCCCAGAACTAATTATGTACGCAGAATTCACGAACGCGTCCTTTAAAGCACGGTCTAAAGATACTTATTTATTTATTTATTTATTTATTCAAAGTACCTCAAAGGCCCGTCGGCATTACATGAGGGGGGACTATACAGTTTGATTAACACGAATAAGGAATGGCAGTGAGCACACCAACTCCATACAAACAACAATACACATTACAAATATTGGCCAACAAATGTTTGGAGAAGCTGGCTAACTGGCTTAAGCGTAACAAATACAACAATGATAAAACTAAATACGCAACATTTCGTCCAATTAACAAGCAAGTAAAAACTTCTATATTTATTAATTTTGATGGAATAAGTTTAGTGCAGGTCAAAGATCAAAAATTCATAGGCATATGGTTCAATGAAGATTTCAACTGGTCGACGCATATACAAAACCTTTGTTCTAAACTATCTAAATCAATAGGATGTATACATAAAATTCATAAACTACTACCTCCATGGTTAAAAAAGTAAATATATTATTCTTTATGTTACTCAAAAATATCATACGGTGCATTGGTATGGGATATTACAGATGTGACGAACTATTATAGTTATTACAACTATAATAATATAATAGTCATTCAAAAACGAATACTGTCGCATGCTCGACAATTTTCAGGGTAACTGGCGAGACTTGCGTACGGATCCGCTGTTTGAAAAATACACTATGGTAAAGGCTAATCAAATATATTACTTTAAATTACTTCAGCTTATCCAAAAAGAGAAGCTATACCTAATCCTGATGAAGGTTAGCTCAGAACATGCACTGAGAAAAATATCTGGAAAAAACTTAAAGTACGAACCAATTATGGCAAGCAACAATTGGATTGTCCAAGTTTTCTCCTTGTTAAACGAAATTGTAGAAAAGGTAAACTTTCAGTTTTCAAATTTTCAAGAGAAATAATAAAGAACTCCTGGTGGAGAGTGATATCATTTATGAATGAGGAACATAATGTGAAAATGTCCTTTTTGATGTAACTGGTACTCTTTTCTCGATCGTGTTAAATCTGGTGCAAGTGCTTATTATGAATTTGTTTGGTTGTGCATGTGCATTTGCAGATGTCCGATTTTGCGCTGTACTGTAAAGGGAGGTAGGGGCCTCGTCAAGCTGCAATGGCAGCTTTTTTCTCTACGTCTCTTCCTCCCCTTGTTTAAAGAGAAATAAACAAACTGAACTGGAAACCATCCACATGTCATGAAGTAGGTTATTTTTCACTTGTTTTGAAATTTTATTTGGCCTTTAACTTTTATAATAAAGCGAAATTTGAAAAAATGGAAGTTTCATTAAGTT
>JAZHYW010037471.1:0-14772 GCA_037355805.1 Ixodes ricinus
GATCTTTACCCCGTATTTGCAGTCGTTTGTGGCCAATGAAGTGTCATGCTGAATTAACGTTTAATCGCGCAGCAAATGCAATGCGAGCCGCCCTGGCTGCCCGCTTCCTACCAACGTTACTGGAGCAAGCTGTTTCGCAGCTCCCTGTTCTCGCTTGCGGAGGCGAGTGGCCCAGGTGGCGGTCACGAGAACTAGCGGCGCTGCAGTCGGATCTTACTTCCCTGTCTCGCGCGTCGTCTGCTACCACCGCGTTGAGAGCTTGGCTTTTCTTTTGCTTTTTCAGTTTCCTTTTCTTCTTTTTTTTACTTCAATGTGTATAATGATAAAAAAGACGATGAAGATGAAGTGTAATACACCACAGAGTTTAGAGTCAGCGCAGTGTGAGAGTTCATTCATTGAGTGTTTGAAATTTATTTTTATGTGCGTCTGTTTCCTTGCGCTGTGAGGTGATAGTATGAATCCCCAACTACCCAAGCTCAAGTATTGCTATTCAAACTTGGCGGGCTAGACAATCCGGAAGCAAGACTCGACTGCAGCGCTGCTAGTTCTCGTGACCGCCACTGAGCCCACGTCGCAGGCGGAGCTGTGAAACTGAGCTTGCTCCAGTAACGTTGCTTCATCCAGCCTAGTGCCAATCCAGCCTATCCAGCACATGCTTTAGTGGCGCCCCCTTGAGCCGTCGGCACGGAGTGCGGCAGCCGTGAGCGCTCGATGAGCTCACTACGCCTCCTCTAGTTCACGGCCACTCAAGCGACCAAGGACCAAGCGACCAACACGCTCAATCAAATCAGATAAAAATTGCCTAAACTGAAAGCCGTGTTTCTTTACTTTGTTTTTTGAACTCATGGCAAATTTTACGTTTCCCACGCCAGTGGGTCTAAATGAGTACGGTCTTTACAACAGTTTTCTTTTAATAGGTGCTTTCATGAAAAGAAAGGGCAGTTTTCCGCGATTCATTTCAATATAAGAAGTATAAGAAATAAGACCGATGACATTGACATTGTTTTTTATTCGCTATGTTTACGTCTTGATGTAATAATGTTTACAGAAACATGGCTCACGGAAAGTGATCACGCGCCATATCTTGAAGGCTACAAATGTGAAAGCTTTGCAAGAACGCAAAAGCGAGGAGGTAGCGTTGCGATTTATGTTAAGGAAAACATATTGTACCACGTTGTTAAAGAATTTTCAGTTATTAATTCTTATGTTGAATGTTTGGTTCTGTGTATAGGAAAGGCAGTGATTGTTGTTATATGTCGACCACCAACAGGAGATAAAGGTGATTTTTTTTTGTTGAAAAACTTGCTTATTTTTCTTGCTACCTACACACTACCGCTTATTATCATGGGTGACGTAAACATTTACATGAACCTAAAAAATGCTGCCGCCACAGAACTGTCCGATATTATAACGTCCTTCGGGTGTACAAATACCCTCCAGGATTTCTTCAGGGTGTGCATCTTTACTCGACTTGAGTATAACAAATATACACGACACTGACTTGAGTTCTGGGTTTTTTTCCAGTGATATTAGTGACCACCTTCCTACATTCCTTTTAACTTCCTTGTCAAAAAAGAAATAGTGAACAAACAAAATACCTTTTCTTACCGCAAAATAAATGAACAAACTCTCTCCCACTTTTCTGCCTTGATTGACAGTGCCGACTGGAGCAGCGTTTATGAAGAAGCGAATCCTGATGTGGCATATAATCACTTCTCAAAGATCTTTAAAATATGCTATGACAATGCATTCCCCCTTATACAGTCCAAAAAATAAAAAGCAGAAAGTGAGGAAGCCCTGCATAACGGAATGTCTTTATAAAAGAATAAATGAAAAAAAAAAACATGACTCTGTCAGAACACGTGACCAGTAACTTCTGATTTAGTTTAAAAAAAGGAAGAAATAAATTAACAGCCGATATAAAAAAAAAGCAAAACGTGAGTATCATGAGAATATGTTCAACAATATAAGAAACGAGCCGAGAAAGATATGGAAAGCAGTGAATGATATCACAAATAGGAAATCTTCTTTCGCGTGTATAGATGAAATTATTATCGATAATAAAAAGTTTGAAGGGAAAGATCTTGCAAATATTATTAATGCACATTTCGTCAGTGTGGGTGAAAGTGAAGAAAATGACGCGGGCGATGTCGTCGTTGACGGAACAAAGCCTTTGCTGAATTCTATAATGTTTAAGCCAACTACGCCGATCGAAATTGAAATGCTGATTAAAACATTAAAAAAATAACGTTGCCGCCGGTATTGACGGTTTTAAATCGGTTCCAGTGAAACGTGTCTCACAATCACTTAGTCACATTCTGTCATACATAACAAATAGGATGCTACTAACAGGAATATTTCCGTACGAGTTAAAAACTGCTAGAATTAGCCCAATATTTAAAGGCGGGGAAAAAATAGTTTGTACAACTATCGACCGATTTCCATTCTACCAATTTTTTCCAAAATATATGAAAATGTAATTTATACTAGATTAGAGGCATTTTTTGTAAGTATAATGTAATAAATGAGTCACATTATGGATTTAAAAAGCAAAAATCCACAGAACAAGCCCTACTTCACATAAAAGACAAAATTATGAGGAATAATGAAGATAAATTTTATATATTAGGTTTGTTTTTAAACTTTACAAAGGCTTTCGACACAATACAGCACAATATCTTACTGATTAAGCTTCAATATTATGGAATACCTGGCGTGGCATTAAAACTAATTGAAAGTTATTTAAAGAATCGATATCAAAATGTGCATTTAGATAAATCAGACTCTGATAAGTTAGAAGTACGACACGGAGTGCCGCAGGGATTTATTCTAGGCCCTCTGTTATTTCTTATCTATGTAAATAATATGGCAAACATGCAGGATTCCCCAGAACTAATTATGTACGCAGAATTTACGAACGCGTCCTTTAAAGCACGGTCTAAAGATACATTACAAATATTGGCCAACGAATGTTTGGAGAAGCTAGCTAACTGGCTTAAGCGTAACAAATTACAACTTAATGATAAAAACTAAATACGCAACATTTCGTCCAATTAACAAGCAAGTAAAAACTTCTATATTTATTAATTTTGATGGAATAAGTTTAGAGCAGGTCAAAGATCAAAAATTCATAGGCATATGGTTCAATAAAGATTTCAACTGGTCGACGCATATACAAAAACTTTGTTCTGAACTATCTAAATCAATAGGATGTATACATAAAATTCATAAACTACTACCTCCATGGTTAAAAAAGTAAATATATTATTCTTTATGTTACTCAAAAATATCATACGGTGCATTGGTATGGGATATTACAACTATGACGAACTGTAATAAAATAATAGTCATTCAAAAACGAAAACTGTCATTCAAAAACGGTAACTGGCGAGACTTGCGTACGGATCCGCTGTTTGAAAAATACACTATGCTAAAGGCTAATAAAATATATTACTTTAAATTACTTCAGCTTATCCAAAAAGAGAAGCTATACCTAATCCCGAAGAAGGTTAGCTCAGAACATGCACTGAGAAAAAATATCTGGAAAAAACCCAAAGTACGAACCAATTATGGCAAGCAACAATTGGATTATCAAGTTTTCTCCTTGTTAAACAAAATTGTAGAAAAGGTAAACTTTCAGTGTTCCTTTCAGATTTTCAAGAGAAATAATAAAGAACTCCTGATGGAGAGTGATATCATTTATGAATGAGGAACATAATGTGAAAATGTCCTTTTTGATGTAACTGGTACTCTTTTCTCGATCGTGTTAAATCTGGTGCAAGTGCTTATTATGAATTTGTTTGGTTGTGCATGTGCATTTGCAGATGTCCGATTTTGCGCTGTACTGTAAAGGGAGGTAGGGGCCTCGTCAAGCTGCAATGGCAGCTTTTTTCTCTACCTCCCTTCCTCCCCTTGTTTAAAGAGAAATAAACAAACTGAACTGGAAACCATCCACATGTCATGAAGTAGGTTATTTTTCACTTGTTTTGAAATTTTAATTTGCCTATAACTTTTATAATAAAGCGAAATTCGAGAAAATAGAAGTTTCATTAAGTTACTACGTTCAGTGCGCTCAGGTTCGGTGCAAATTAAAAACCAGTAAAAAAGTCCTTGCAGGGCCCCCTTGAGCACCAAGGAGCACATGCATGCTACAAGGGTAGTTACACGTGCTGGCGTCTGCAACAGTAACGTTTTTAGACAGATTATAAAATCAAATGGCAGGTTCCTTCAAGTAAGACGAGCGTGTGGGGCACCTGTATCCACATTTCGAGCATCCTGCGTGGTGCTTGGGTAATTTGCCCAAAAATGTATTGCTTGACTTGTCAACATCTCTTCGTCAGCGTAACTGCACGCCATCTTTTGATAAATGGAGAACGGATTTGCTCGCGATTTCACGAAACTAGCGAGCCGCGACTTGAGTGTACCGAGTTGCAAAAGCGGTTTCTCAAAATCCCGATTGCTTCCGTTTTTTTGTCTACCTTCACGCGTCTCAAACTCATTCAAGTGCGGGGACCAGATTGCTCAGCCTTAAAAGGACGAGGGCCAAGAAAAGCCCCCCCTCCCTCCTCTCTCCGTTGGCGCTCGTCCTTTCGGGGCAATGTTTTGCTATTTTGGGATAAAGACATAAACAAACAAACAGCGGTGTTGTTTCACGCTGCAAACGTCGACTGTCCCAGTAACACCCCAGAGATTTTCTATTGAAGGAACCTTGTGCTTGCTACTTTTTGTAAGCTCACCGTTTTGACAATCTTTAGCTTTCGTTAGCATATACGACTACTTTGGGCCCACGCCTGATGTCAGAAAAAGATTTAAAACACGAATGTACTGGCAGTTTTCAATCGATCGAGAGCAAACACACCGTCCTTGACCCGTTGCACAAATCGCTAGGCTTAACAGGCATAAATAAAATATCTTCATATGGCAGTTTTTTCTTTCCTGAGGATTATTATAGCAATATTATCAGAGAATACTTCCATTTTAAATGTATTCCTGTCAGCTAGAGCCCCAGCTCATAGCTTTATCTTCGGCAGTTCGCACTTGTGACCTAATAGTGGTATCGCCGATCCGGTTGATTTACACGAGAAAGGGCCGAGAAGCAAATATTTAGGCAAAGTAGTACTCCGTCCAGAAGAAAACGGAATGGTACAAAATGTGTGAACATGTTATATGAGCAGAGCTTTTTTTCGAGCGAAAATGAATCGACAATATATAACTCTTATTAACTGTGCTCAAGGCATATAGAACGGGGTCTCGAATCCGCGGGAGGCTTGTGGGCCGCATCCCAAAGAGTCGCGGGCCGCATGCGCCCGCGGCCCGCGTGTTTGAGACCCCTGGCCTACTTTCTTATAGTTCAGCACATGGGCCAAGGTCATACTTTGAGCAAATAGAGATTATTATCAACTTCGGATAGCACGAACGCCCCTGTTTTCTCGCTGTTAAGGCCGAACCACATGGGGCGTGTTTTCGACGTATCTACGGGCGTTTAGACGCCAAAACAAAAAAGGGTGCGCGAGCGTACCCGATTGCCGGCCGCGCGCCTCGCTGCCCGCCGGTGACGTCGCGTTTGGGTTTGCAGGGAAAACTGGGGTGAATATAGGGATAACGATGTCTGGGTTTCGGCAGCAAACAAAATATTACTTTTTTTACTATGATTGGAGTGAATCTGGGGGAACGAGATTGCATTTCGGAATCAGGAGGCCACCCTCATTCAGATGATGCCTTTGGACTAGATAACACATAAAATCGGCGCAGACACTGACATCCCCCGAAATTTATTTTTTCATTTTTTGCCAGGCGGTCTACTATGATGTCAGAAGACTACCCAATCAAAATTTTGCTACAATGTCACGAATATAATAAATAAATAAATTAAAAAAACGCAACAGCTCGAAACCGAAACCGAAACTGGCGTGGAGAAAAAGAAGAAATATAAAGAAGGAGAAAGATACCGAAAGTCGCGTGGCTGTGCAACTTTATCTTTTTTTTTAATGAACGTATTTGAAGCTTTTTAGAAGCCACAAAAAATGGGTATCATACATTTTGTCCATTTCTAGTATTGAGTATGTGCCTTCGATGACCCACGACTGACCATCTTTGGTGGTGGTTGTTTTTCAAGGATAGAAAACGGCATGTGACCACGGAGAAGAGAGTGAGCTCGACTCAAACCCGCCAGTTCTCGATCGGAGGTTTTCGGGCGGAAAGAAAACGAATTTCGAGCCGCAAATTGTGTTCTGGGTAGTTGGGCGCTCATGTCATGTACAAATAAAAAACGTTGGTTAGCATAAACACCCTGTCAGTGTCCCTTTAAAGAACTGTTACTTGTCCAACATCGGTATTTAATAGGTGCGATACGGAAATATTTTAGTCTTTAGTCTTGAGCCTCCCCGAGTGCCGGCAACAGGTTTTCACAATTGAAATACACATATAATGAAAAATGGCGGAAGCAACTAAGTGACAAAATTGAGGAACCTATTTGTGAATATGCCTCTTTTACAACAAAGTGGAGTGGGAAAAATGGTTTATTACTTCACGTTTTATATTGCCGCGTATAGATACGGGATAGTAAAGAAAATGTCGGTGTCGGCTGTAGTGCGAAATTGTTTCAGAATAAAAAGCGGAGCACGCAAAAACACGAGCACAACAAAAGGCAAGTGGAACGGACATTCTTTCCTGTGTCCGTTATTTTGTGCATCAACCTTTTCCAGTATTGACTGTCCCTGTTCTCAACACTTCTCGCAAATTGTTTCAGTATGATCTTTTTATTCAACACTGCTTCTTTCTTACAGGCGCCGAAAATCGTCCAATTATCTTCTCAGTAAATCATTAACACCCAATAGAGCCGAAAATATTGATGACAAGAAATGCCAAAGACCGCTCAATTAATAAAAAAAAAAAGACCTATAACGCGAAATCCTAGTTTCGTATATTACCCAGCAGCTAGGACATTTACGGGCCACGATGACAAAGTAGGTGCGAGATGTTTTGAAGCCACTGCGTACCAGATGTTATAAAAGCGAAGCTATCGTTATTTTTTCCTACACAACTCATTAACTGTTTTAAGAGAGCCAGGCAAGGCCATCCACGGACGCATGAATGAGTTATTGGTTTCGCGTTGTACAATAACATCCAGGAACGGCTTTGTCGCTGTAGGTCGTAGCTACGTCGAAGTAAACATGTTAGAAAGCGGGATATGGTGAGCACCTGTTGGATTCACGTTTAACGAGGCCATGGACCGAAAGTAGGAGAGACGTTGATGTACAGGCGCGTGCCAGCATCGCTCTAGGCCTGCGCGCGTTACTAACGTTCCATTGGCTCACCAAGCCATCAAGGTGGAGTGCACGCTCCCAATGAAGAGCCAGTGACTCGCTCTTTGCCACCTGTTTGGCTCATCTGACGTTTTACTGCTCGCTGCGGTTCACGTGAAGGTGAAATAGAGAACAACGCATCGAAGGTCTTAGCAATGTCAGCTTCTTTTTTTGTCTTTTGTTTTGAGCCAGAACCGAAAAACAAGCTCTAGCTCGTACATGGCTGGAACTTTGTCGGAGCTGTATTGAAAGCTGCGATGACTTTGACGTCATTCTGAAAATGAAAACGCCTGAGATTCATGTTTACGAAACTACGTGGATAATCTACAAAAATTAAAAAAAACGTAGTTTTTTTTGTGCTGATTTTACTATCATTCGATGATAGTTTTTTTTTCTTCTAGTTCTTTTTACACGAAGTGCGTCTATTCCTACTCCTATATATGAGCGCTCGCTGCGCACCAGTCGTTGTAGACTACGAGTCGGTAGGTTTTCAAGCAGACCATGATGTGTGGGTCTTCTTCCTCCCTCTGCTTTGTTATCCTGGCAGTCCTTCTGGGAGAACACGGTTCTCGGGGAAGTTGCCTGTGCGACGAGAAACCCCTGGCGAACTTCGACCTCCAACAGGTAGAACCGCAGCCTTTCAATTGTTATATCGTTGAATTTGCCCTGTGTCAACCGATTGGTGTTGGGACACGAGTCTCTTTTGAATTTAATTCATCTCCTGAGGAGGGTGATCGGAATCGTGCTGAAGTCGCAATACAGTTTCAATGGCAAAAACGCTGTGAACCTCTTCGGCTCCTGACACCGGATGGCCGTTCAAGCCTGATAGCGATCGTCCATTCCATTGGCTCATCCTATTAAGGGAAACAGAGAATTGCTGTTCCAAGTTTAACGAACTGTTCTAAGAAACGTTCGCGAAAGGCTAGATGAACGCCACCTTTATTTTCAAAAGTGGAGATTCCGTAGAAAGAGTGCTTTAGTATCCAGCTTAACATCAGCGAGTGTTTTGATCATACTGCGAGGACTCATTATCGTGCAACGTACAAGCTTTTTTTTAAAGATACTGTGAAACATTGTTTTCTTGCTAAACAGCTATGGGGTAATTTCCACTATCGATAATACATGAGACGCGTGTAAGTTTCTGGCCACATACACCGAGTGTTTCTGGAGCACCTAGAGAGTATCGAGCGACGTTCATCGGAAAAGGTAGAATAAAACTGGACAAATCGTTTTTCATTAACTTGATGTTTGTACGTCATTGCCTGATGTTTAATATAAACAAATATATAAATATTTTAGCCCAGAAATAGATATGGAGCCAAAAATTCGTAGTCCACAAAGAAGGGGACATTTTGCTCACACCACCAGATTGATCATTCACTCGTAAGGAAAAAGTCTCAAAGGACTAGCGGCAGCATGTTAGGTGCCCGTGAACTAGAGGAGGGTAGTGAGCTCAGCGAGCGCTCACGGCTGCCGCACTCCGTGTCGACGGCTCGAGAGGGCGCCACTAAAACATGTGCTGGATAGTCAGGATGAAGCGGGCGGCTCGCATTGGATTTGCTGCGCAATTAAAGACTAATTCGGCATGACGCTTCATTGGCCACAAACGACAGCAAACAGATCAGTTCAGAACAGGAGCCACTTCGCGCTGCCCTTCCGCCAAACGGCAAAACCGCAAGCCAAACCTGCTCGCCGAAGGCCTTCGGAACGCTCGCAACCGGTCGGATCCTCCAGTCCATACGACCGCAGCGCCGCCGCGTAAATCGGGACATTTCTACGTTCGCTGCTCGTCGCCGCCTGATCCCACTACCCCTTTCTAGTATGCGCCGCCTTTTCCACCGCTTGGTGGCCGGTATGTCGACGGATCATTTCTTGTTTCTACACTTTATAAACTGCATTTGTTTCTTTTCTCATCTAAAATACTGAACAAAAACTACTTTCATAATTAATTGAAACGGTTTGCGCCACTTATATTTTGTATTTCGATTAAAAACAGCTTTCTCCACTCTGGTGAGAAGGAAGACCAGCGAAGCTTGCACTATTGTGGAATGATGTAATGGCCGGCCGCAAGTCGGCAAGCCAGAGTGGAAAGGCTGGAAACAGTGCACGCCGTCGCTTATAGATGGCAGTAGCTGTCCAGAGTTTGAGTGTCATCATTTGTTTGCTGACGGACTCCATCCAGGGGAAACTAGCCCTTAACAGCTCCGCTGTAAAATGCTTTTAGAGGCTCTGACCAGTCGTAAGGCAGGAGCTGGCCAGGCTCGACAACGTCACGATGTCGTCACATGCCGCGCGCTTTCGGTACTACGGGGCGCTGCCGTAGGAGGAGGAGGTTTCCGCGTCGTCCGGTTAAAATATGACGCACTGATATTTAGTTACTCTCTCCGTGCCTGATGGCTCGCCCGAACCTTAAGGAGACGTGGAAACCGCAAAAAAGGTAGACGCTTAAACAGGATTGCAGGACCCCTTTGAGGGTTGGAGCTGATTTTATAACTATCGGAGCCTTTGTTCTAGCACGTCGTGGAAGCCAGCGCTGCTCGCGAGCGCGGCCATCGTTGATGCACTGGCCATGCGACTTTTAGCCTCTGTCCTGATGTCCTCTCTTTCGCATTATTTGGAAGCGTTTATATTTCCTTTGGGTTTTAACTGGGATGAAAATAGCCCCGTAGCACGTGCTAAAAACGTTTCCAGGACAAGAAAGGTTCATTTTGTTTTCTTCTTAATTTTTTGTATTTTTTAAAATATGTTTCTCTTTCACAAGAGACGATGCGGTTACCACGGAGACGCGCATGCGCAAGCTGAGGCAGCCTATGCGGGGAAGCAAGAACATGGCTGCTGGGAGCCCATGGGGACGCTGTTTTATTAAATGTCACAAATAATTGCTGTGTGTACCGTTACTTCTTAGTAAGAGATACATTCCGTAAAATGTTTAGCAACAATATTGGAGATCAATATTGTTGTGAAAGCAGCACCATATTTGTAACATCGTTCACGGACGAGGTGGTCACTGATTAAACGACATATTTTAAATGATCAGTATAAAAGGGGCATGGCCTTTGGAGGCAATGATTAAATTAGTGTGACAATAAAGAAAACAAATTATTGGATAAGTGTGACATCGCGTGTGTATGTGCGTGTGTGTCATCTCTATTCCTTGTCTATGTTAAATGTATAAGACGTGTGCATATGTGAAATAAACGCTGTTCAGTGGGAATGTAATCAGCCTCGGAAAAATCTATCCTAGCGATAATTATTTGTTTTGTGCCAGTTTTGAATTTGACGTTGACTATAGCGCCACCTGGGTCTGCAACAGCAATTTAGTAATCAGTAAGGTAAAGGTGCAACGTTTAGTCCCAGTGGCCTAAATGCAAGGGGACAAGGGTTAGTCCTGAGCTTCCGACTTTGAGGGGACTTACGGGAGGGGCGCAAAAGTCGCTCCCCTCCCCGCTAGTCCCCCAGGGGACTAATGGTGGTGGCGGCGCATTTAGTCCCCGGAGGGACTAAATACCGCTCCCCTTTTTCTTAGGTTGTATTAGTAGTTCAGTGGTATTCCTAGACAATGTAGTAACTACAAATGAGTCGACTTTTCTTTTTTGCGTTATGCATACGGTTTTGTTAATGTTGACAACTGGTTAAGATGGACGAAACACGACGGTGAGGCAGGCAGCGAAGTGTCTGCGTCCACTTACTCAAAGCTTCGCGTTCTGTCAAATCAGCTGTCCACATCACGAAAGCCAGGGTCAGACTGGTAGACATCATAGAGTCTACAGACACTTTTGGTTAGCATTGGTGATAAAAAACTGTCTGCAGACATGTTTTCGGACATGCTTGAGATAATGATCTCATCATGTCCGCAGCGAACAGTGCGTCTTTTCGTATGATAGTAATACATAATAGTAATGCTTATTGGCTCAGGAGAGCCGTGGCACCGCGGAAAGGCGACAGCCCGTACCATGGAGGCCCGCGGTGCCACGTCTAGTGATGGTGATTATGAGATGAGTATGCACACAAGGGGAGGTATGAGATGGTATGTACAAGAGTAATGATGTATGAGGAGCGATCTGACAGCGGCTTAGCAAGAATATTGAGCGCTGACAGTAGAGTGGCGAAATGAGGAATGCAGCCGTTTCTGCGCATCGCAGCTCCTGAGATGTGGCGGCAAGCTCCATGGCCTATTCCATCTGGAATATACCCGGCTCCGAACCGTACTGTCTGCTGGACGCCGTTGACCAGGACAAAGATGGGAACTACATGTGCTTCAAGTTTGACTCAGGAGGAATCTGTTCAAGGACACCGTACGTCTTTACGAGTGGACAAGAACCGCTCTGAGTATTTGAAAAATAGAATAGCAAGTCTCGGGGTTGAAACACTTCGCACCATCGCTTATCTGAAGTTTGTGAACCTTTAATAATGCCCATACTAGTTAATGTATACGGTACATTGCATTCGCATACTGCGTACGTACGATAACCAGTGAGCACCCTTCTGGAGTCCCAGAAGTGCCCGAGTCTATACTGCACGATAATGCCCCTGGTGCAGCGAACACTGGTCTTTTTTTAATCAGTTCAGCCAACCAGAAGAGCGAAAATGATCATGCTCCTATGGTTCCTCAGTGACCAAAGGGCGAACACTCCATCTCCCACTGCAACCGCCTCGCTCCAGTAGCAGCATATCGATGTTGCTTTTCGTCAGCTGAACCCACGAAGAGACAAATGGAGTCTAGAGCTCGTCAGCATACATTCGGGGGTTTCGGGAGCTGCACACGTTGCGATACTATTATTATCCTTACAGGGCGAGAAGTGGCTCTTTTCATTCCAGGGTTGTACTAATCCACTGCCGGCCGCCTTCGGCCGTGTCTCACCACTCCCGCGGTGGGTCGGATAACCCAAAACGCACTCTCGAGGGACCCCGGCGGCTGCGGTGAGTCTCTTCAAGGTTTGAGTTCCGAAGCCCAGCTCGGATGGATGGATGGACAGATTCGCGCATAAAGTTCTTTAAGTTTATGCGTCGCTGTCCCTGCGTCTCCAGTACAGCAAAGACCACTGCGGCGCCAAATCGCGGCTTGGAGACCTGCTTGAGTTTAGCGAGTGCACGCCCTTACAGGGAAGTCCCTCCAGAAACACGAGAGGTCGGTTAATGTTATCTCTGGTACTCCGGAGTTTTTTTTTTCATAGTCCCCGATTTGCCTGAAAATTTGGCGCAGCACACCAACAAGCACATACAGCTGAAATAGTACCGGAAATATTGGGAAAAAATACTGGTTTTCGAGAAGTTATTGAATTTACGATTTTGCTCCTCACCCCATCAAAGTGAAAAACATCTACTGGCAACAATAAGAGCAGTGACGTCAGGGGAAGGCATGGGTTAACTTTTGCGCTGTAGACTTTTCTGATGGATGCTTTGGAAGCTCGCTCCAGCACCTGCGCAGTAGCCCGAAATAAATTCTCAGCATAATCCATTTTTGAGACTTGCCCCGCTCAACCTCCGCGCGCTGCGCTTCCCCTGACCTTAGGGCTATCCGTGCGCTGCGGCTATATTTGAATGTTGGCTTTAGCATCATTAGCACTTGCCCCGATTTCATCAACAACTATTCTGAATTTCGCGATACTCCAATGGCATGCCGGAAAACGTTGAGAGGCTGGTGTGGTTCCAAAACTATGGCCAGCTGGGGGTAGCTCGAAGAATCGCCATAGTAACCCTGCCTAAGCTAGGACTGCAGCCAAATGGCACAAGCACGGAAGCTCGGGGTCGCTGTTGCCCCGAAGCGTTCTCAGCGCAGAACGAGGTGCTCGCGCCATGCATGTTTTCAAAGCCAGGAATGCGGGATAGCTTGTGCCAGCTTGTAGCCTGGATGCAGTTTTCAGACCAAGGGTGAACGGAGTATAGCGTATTTGTATCGCGTGAACCCAATATAAAAAATCTGCGAGAACCCATCCTTTGGGAATGATTATCTACGTTAATGCGAATAGCATCAAACGGTGCGGAGTTATGCGCGTTCGTCAGGTGGCCGGCACACTCTAGATACGCCAGCCCACTCTTGAGGCGATTCTAAATTTGTTGACACTTTCACAGCCCTGCGCACGATCTCCGCAGCCCAGCACGTGCGTTTGTGTCACTTAGGAAGGCGAGCAAAGCACGCGCCATACGCACAAACACTCAAAATGGTACCGACCAGACTTTCTGGCGTCTCAGCTAGTCTCAACCAACGGTACTCTAAACGGTTGTTTATATCTTTGCCATAGGACGCGCTTACAGCGCTGTCACAGCTACCGGTGCGCGCGCGTTCCATGCACGAGGGCTCATTCCGCTCTCGTGAGGCTGAGCTAGAGGTCTCCCGAGCGCGGGAGAGGGTGAGCTAGAGGGAGAGGGTGAGCGCGGGAGAGGGTGAGCTAGCCCTCGTGCATGGAACGCCGCGCACCGGTAGCTGTGACAGCGCTGCAAAGCGCGTCCTATGGTAAAGATATAAACAAATGTTTAGAGTGCGGTGAATGACTGCCTTCATAGCTCTGTGGTTAGCGCGTCTGCCTGCTGATCAAAGGGTCAACGGTTCGAATCCCAGCCGGCGCCGGTCTTTTATTTATTTATCGACCTGCGGCGTAAGAGGTTAGATAGCCAGATAGATAGATAGATAGATAGATAGATACATAGACGAAAAGTGCGTGAAGTATCCAAAGAATGCTATTCGCATTAAAATCAGCAGAACCCATCCTTTGGGAATGATTATCTACGTTAATGCGAATAGCATCAAACGGTGCGGAGTTTTGCGCGTTCGTCAGGTGGCCGGCACACTCTAGATACGCCAGCCCACTCTTGAGGCGATTCTAAATTTGTTGACACTTTCACAGCCCTGCGCACGATCTCCGCAGCCCAGCACGTGCGTTTGTGTCACTTAGGAAGGCGAGCAAAGCACGCGCCATACGCACAAACACTCAAAATGGTACCGACCAGACTTTCTGGCGTCTCAGCTAGTCTCAACCAACGGTACTCTAAACGGTTGTTTATATCTTTACCATAGGACGCGCTTACAGCGCTGTCACAGCTACCGGTGCGCGCGCGTTCCATGCACGAGGGCTCATTCCGCTCTCGTGAGGCTGAGCTAGAGGTCTCCCGAGCGCAGGAGAGGGTGAGCTAGAGGGAGAGGGTGAGCGCGGGAGAGGGGTGAGCTAGCCCTCGTGCATGGAACGCGCGCGCACCGGTAGCTGTGACAGCGCTGCAAAGCGCGTCCTATGGTAAAGATATAAACAAATGTTTAGAGTGCGTGTGAATGACTGCCTTCATAGCTCTGTGGTTAGCGCGTCTGCCTGCTGATCAAAGGGTCAACGGTTCGAATCCCAGCCGGCGCCGGTCTTTTTTATTTATTTATCGACCCGCGGCGTAAGAGGTTAGATAGCCAGATAGATATATAGATAGATAGATAGATACATAGACGAAAAGTGCGTGAAGTATCCAAAGAATGCTATTCGCATTA
>JAZHYW010037472.1:0-37446 GCA_037355805.1 Ixodes ricinus
TTTTCTGCCACTCTCTTGAACTGTGAAAGACCCACTCAGCACTGGTTCTCTACCTACGTTTTTGCGGTTTTGCATTAAGCGTTTTCTCGCCCTTCTTGAAAGTTTCCACTTAATTTTTTTTTATGCGTGCTGCGTACCCTTTTTGTGTTATCTTCAATTGTGAGAAATACGGCTGGTAAGTGCCTGCCATTTCAAGCTTTTCTGCTCGACATTCACGGGAAACGAAGGAGGTGAAGGACGACGACGAAAATAATCCTTGGAGAAGGGGAACAAGAGGGACAAAGGACAAACACAAATCTCCAAACACAGCTAGGTGACTGGTGCGCGACCGAAAAAATCCGCCTGGTCCAGGTATCGAACCGGGACCTCTCCATTACAGGTTGAGCGCTCTACCAACTGATTGCATTATAATCAGAGGTGAAGGACGTCGAACGACCCTCGACGCTATTTTGCGAACATTGTTCTCACCCCTCCCAGAGATAATCTGCGTAGAATCCTCAGTCACCTCCAAAAATAGTTGTTCCGGGTTGGGGTGGGAAGCGGGTCAATCCAGAGCTGTAGAAGGCTCTGGGTCAATCGCGTTCGTTCCTCCGCCTTGGTGCTGCTGTGAAAAAAGGAGCTCTCCCCAAAGCGAAGTCAACTTGGATTCCGTCCGATCGTCAAGATGTGACTGTCGTCGACTGTGACTGTGTTATTTGAGATCTTTCTCAAATCAATTATTTTCGGATAACGCTGCATCGTGTGGTACGTACAATATATTGTTCGAATGTTAACACTTTCTAAGTTGTATTTAAAGAAGGAGAAAACGGATGGCACCACTGCCGTATCACGAAGGAGCTTTCGGCCACTCGCCACATTGGGTATGTAGTCACTTTCATGAAAGTGTTTCGAGCACAGCTTCGTCCACTTGCTGACTTGAAACTCGGGGCTTTCATCCCTTCTGATCGCGATAATCCATTTTTTGTGGACCATGGAATCTTTAGGGAAGTGATGGAAGGATACCTACAAGAAATAAGCAGAAGGAAAAGTTTAATTAAATATTTCAAGCAGGGCTCATAAATAGCCAAGCATAGTAGCAAATCACCAGCAGTATTCGTGAATGAATGTGCGCAAATGCTATCGCAAGTGTGTTGAAGTCCCTCCACAGACAACATGAGCTGAAACACCCAGTTTGGCCTTAGTTTACGTATGCTGTCTCTACAAGCTCCATAATTTCTCAATTGGTCAAATATTTCAAAGTATGGGGTCTTAACTATGCATTTTATATCTAGTTGGAACCACAGCTGTATAAAAACTGGCAGGTAGGCAAAAGAAGCACGAAGGGTTGTTTCAGATCATGTCCGCGATAGTAGAGTCGGGTACGGTTTGTACGCGATCGCGCGGTTCGGCCGCGAGCGTGGGCCGGTCCCTCGGTGGCCAAGGGCCCACGGCAAACATCTATTCCGCGACACGTTCCCCTCGCCCAGCTTAATCCTTCCGCGTCGGCCTGTGTGACCACCTCCAAATCGCTCCTGCCACCGAACTTACATAGTAGTAGTCTTCATATGCAGAACATGGTAATTAAAAATCCGTATTGTTCCCCACTACACTCTGCGAGTGTAGTTGCTTTGACAAAGCGAGGGCTGATCTGTCGGAAACATCTAATCCAGTCGCAACGTCGCCCGGCACGGAGAAAACATCGACTACTTTTTATGGCAGTAAAAAGCCGCTACTCCGCCTGTACGTTCATCCAGTTAGGCAGACTCCGCGTGCAAGCACAACACCCCGCGCACCGTAAAGACCCTCGATCAGCGTGCTTGCCAACACTCGGTCCGGACGAGAGCAGTATGAAGCGACTTCACGCACCGCCTCGTTTACCGAAAGCAAAGTTTGTGCCATTTACCTTGTTTCCATTGTTGTTCTTGATTCCGCGCTGTTTGCACAACGGCGCGCAGCAGTGTACAGACATTTTGCCGGTAACGAACGGAACGGTCTCATACGACGCACGCTGACCAGACGACCAAACCGACTCCCTTCTAATTTAATAGTTTCGGTTTCAGAATTGAAAAATATGACC
Organism: Ixodes ricinus; assembly: GCA_037355805.1. Classification (NCBI taxonomy): domain Eukaryota; kingdom Metazoa; phylum Arthropoda; class Arachnida; order Ixodida; family Ixodidae; genus Ixodes; species Ixodes ricinus. Next base: position 2,057 of record JAZHYW010037472.1, read on the forward strand.
GTTCTAACAAAGTCAATTGTAATTTCTGGAAGTTATTTATATCGCTCTCTTAGACTAAAAAAAAATGTTCCTTAAAATATTTATATGATTGACTTTAAGAAACTTGAGGTCGGATTTCTAATTTGGGGCTAGCGTTGCTAGCGTGGCTAGCGCTCAGCCAACGCGCTCAGCCGAGCTAATCCGTGGGGATATGCATGATTTGTTTGTCCGCCGTGCCCCGACTATGAACATACTGCCTGCCCGCTACATTAAATCTTGGTGGATGACACTAAACTAAGCTAGGTCGCTGAAGTGTCTTGGAGTAACCGAGGTTGTCATGTTCGTCTACCTTGGCATAGCGACTCCCAAGCAAGAAGTTCTGATTCATCGGCAGTGTATTCCTTTTGAAGTTCAAAGCGTTGTCGAGCTCTTATATCTCATTTAGAGGTGTGTGCGTTCCAGAACATCGGCACACTAAACCGCTTTGCACGGTGATTTTTGATTAATAGCTGAACAACAGAGATCGATTTAGAACAAAGCTGTACAACAGCTACGCCGAATTTGTGTGTGCAAATGCTTTAAACTCGCTCTTGCATTCCCACCCTATCATCAACCACACGATCTCGTACTTTCCTGAGTGCTGTCGACAGATCGACACGACATCAACTTCAGAAGCTTCCAGCAGTGTGTCGACCTCGTTGTGAAAGACCAGCAGAATGGCAGTTCACCCGTCACCGTATGTGCCAGCGAAGGAGCCCCATCCTAAAGTACCGGGTGTTTGAGAGCAAAAATAATTTTCTTACTGCAAAACTAAACAATGCATTGCTAAATGCTCCGCCCATACATCGCGCTTAGAGCGGGATGTTTTGAATCTCTACCATCTGGTTCCAAGCACTAGTGCCGCTGGTGGTTGGGACCAGATCGTAGAAATTCAAAACTTTCCAATTTCTGATTAAAAAGTTGTGATTTTCGGAAATTCGAAATGAGAAAAAGACGACTAGCAGACCCCACAAATCCATGAACGTGAACGGCTTCTCCTACCACCAATGCGCCGCAATTTCTAATTGAAAATTTCCCAAAAAACTGCATATAACTTCTTCATCAGATAATCGTTAGTTAGAAAACTTTGATATGTGGCACCAACCGGTAGCGTCACATTTGAAAGGAGGCGTAGCATTCAACGATGCGGAGTAGTTTATATTTGCTGTGAGAAAAACATGGTCCTCTTTTCTCCCAAACACCTGGTATATCTTTTTCAAATCAACTGAGGTAAATGGAACCGATGCTAACACAAATTGTTTGTGGGGTTCTCAGACACTGGAAGATGGCTGCATCTTCCAGATCACCTGCGACAAGCTCCACTATCTCCTCTGCTCAACAAAGGCTGTTGGAGATGAATCCATTGTCTCGGCTGTTGTTGCTGTCGCATTCTTGGAGGAGTGAGTATGCCTCTTTAGGGGAAAGGTGCATTGCTGTCCGCTAAATATTTGACGTAGCTTTTATTTTTTTGTGGTCAAAAGAATTAACGCTTTACCAACTCCGGCATGTGTATGAAATGTCCTCTGATCAATGTGTCAAAAAAGGAAAGCCTGGAGCTTTCTGGATAATTTAGGTACCTTGGATATGTCAGACTTTGCACAAAACATTTGAAAAGTTAGGAAAATTATTGTTCCTCAATGTAAAGCACTTTTTTTTTCCACAATATTCTTGGTTTTTATAATGGGGATTGTGATGTGAGCAGAAAAAAACAAACAAACAATGGTAAACATGCAGAGAACTGGAAGTGTTCCTTGAATACTGGTAAACATGACCTAACACTGAACAGTAATGCAACTCTAAGCAATCCAGAAGCAACACTTGATGCTGTTAACAGGTAGTGAGTTTCTCGTCGGCTTCAATTGATTTGTGTTTTGAAGACTTGAAGAGAACTTGTTTGATGTGCTGGTAGTTTGATCCATTATCTGTCAGCAACCGTGCAAGTAGCAGTGTAAGCTTCAAACACAACGCCTGTTGTTCCTTTGGTGCTCACAGGTGGCCGCAGCATACTCTATTGCACCACTGTTGTCACGATACCGACAACATTAAGGAAAGACACTTCCTTAAAATGTAAACTTTTTTTTAAGTCACACTTTTTAACGAGTAGTTTTATCAGCTGCCGAATATCCCGATAGATGCTGTCAGTAAGTTTCACTCTTGTGACTACACTTTTTTTCTGGAACAAAATATTTTCGACGTGGCGAGCGCCATCTAAGCTGCAGCTTTCTGAGCATTCAAATGTGTTTGTTTCACTTTTTGGCATCATAAGGAAAACTATTATTTGATAGTGAACTGATGTGTGGAGCCAGTTTTTGAAGCTTCCGTACTGAAATTTTATAAGGAATGCGACTCTGAGCTTGCTTTCTGCATTTTCGTGGCCTTTTGTTATGAAAAGCTGCAATATCTTCAACCTAATGCGTGCAAAAAATTTTTTTTTTCATTTTTTTTATATGGTATTATTTCTGTAATATCTTTCCATAGTCAGCGTGACACAGTTGTTATGGTGTATGTTTCACCAAAACAACTGGCCATTAACATTACCAATGGTAGTTTTCCTGTGCAGTGTTATTTGATGTACTTTTATGTAACTCTTTAAGGTTAAATTACAAACTCAAAACTATGCATGTCATTCTTTTTCCCGGCTATGAATGTGCCCCTGCGAAGTCTAAGACGAGCGGCTAAAACGTTCGCCTTCCCAAGTAGCGCCCTCCCTTAAACCACATTTTGTTTTTCTTTTTCTGTAAGTTAGGTGTGTTATTAGAATATTCAGGAACAAATTAGAAAATTCGGGCGCACTTGAAGTGCAACATCAGTGATTCCTCTCCTTCCCCAGGTTTCACCGTGTGATCAAAGACTTTTGTGGTTCTGCCTCCGAAGATGGTGTGCGGAGGAATCTGCTCCTCCTGGAGGAAATCATGGGAGAGGTCATTGTAGAGTAGCCTCTCGTGCTGTCTGGCTCGCGCTGGAAAGACGACGGTAGCGAGCGTGGGCGACAGAGCTCTCTATTGCGCAGAATCACGGCCACATCTACACGACCGAACTGAGCAGTCTGAGGCCATGCGTCTACAGCGAAGCGGCCGAGGTTACACATCCTAGAAATGCGTCCATGCTCTCAAGCCTGGCATCGCAAGTTCAGGTGACCGACTTTGTTCTAACCGCCCTTGTGCACATTGCTGGAAATAGCTGTTTGATCCACTTACGAGTACTAGTACTGATCAATGAGTTTTTGGACGAGTAACTTGATAGCCCAGCTTCGAAAGCAATTTAGATGTTTGACTTGCGAAATTTAGATATAATGAATTTTAGATGGTGTGAACATAATTTCGGATTTCCGTCGACTTCATAAAACGGGTCCATCCGCCTCCATAATAATAAACCCAAAATGGGCAAAAAAAAAAAAAATGGACAACCACGTGCTGTGTTTCAAACTGACAACGCTTTATGAAAATGACTCACTATAGAAAATCAGTAGAGTGACTACTGCTACTACTACCACATACCAAACAAGTTTATAGTTAAAACGCAGGTCAGTGTTTCAATATAACTCCTAGACTAGTTCTGGGGATCCGTCTGGCATTGGTCCTTCCTTTAAGGGTAGAACCTAGTTTGAGCATTTTTCTCCTCTTATGTCATCTGCAGGAGCAAAAGGGGCTCATGCCGAACGCAGCGTCGGTGAGACCCGTCTTCGCACCCAGATCTGACAGACAGGTTTGTTTTGGAGCACCATGACGTGGCCTAATTTGTCTAGCCTAAGACTCACCCTTACCGTGGTGGGAAAAAGGGGCCTTCTGGAAGCCTCAGAGCCAACATTTCACCAAGAGTGCTTCTTCAAGGCCAAGTTTTCGAGGCTAGGTCTTCAAGGATCTGCTCTTAAAGACAAAAGCTCGTTCACGCACGTGCAACTGCTTACGACCGGGCGCCTTACGAACCCCTGTGATCTCGCACGACGAGAGGCCGTCGTGGCACCATCTATTGGGTAGCCTTGGAACACTAGTGACTTCCATGTACCATATTTTTTTTTTGTTTTTGTGCATCATTCTTTTGCTATTGGCTAGAAAAACTTTTGACAATGTCGTGAATGTCCTTTCCTCGTAGGTAGTATACTTACGTTTGATCTTGCAAATACTGCAAAATCTTCGCTCTGATAAAACGCGGTTCCAGGACCACCTCATAGATGGCGCCAGTGTCTATGAGGCCCAAGTTTGCTAAAAAACGTCAACTGAAACTCTGAGACTTCCAGAAGCTTCCTTGTTGAGATCTTTTTTCCCTTTTGTGACTTGTTTTCAATCTCGTTATAATCGACCAGAAAAAAAGAAAAGTGATACTATATCGAGGAAAAAGCAGTGACGGAGAGAGCGCCGAGACGTGCCTCGATGCTATTTATCTTGTCAGACACTTGTCTCGTTGCTTATTTAAGCTTACGGCTCAAAACAAATTTTTGTCGGACAGTGCTAAATGAAAGTGGTTATTGCATAGCGTGCTCACATTTCATCCGGGCATGTATTTGACTAGGCGGTGCAATTATATGTATTTAAATTTCAGACATAGACTCACTCTGTGTAAAAAAAATACAAATTCTTGTAACTAATCTATTTCTTGGCAGGATGACAGCCCAAAAGGGCATATTGCTCAGCAACCTTACTCATGTACCTTCAAGACGTACCCTTAAAGGGGCACTGACACATCAAAATCATATTTTTTTTTATTATCCGAAACGATTGAAAACGGTGCCGGGACATTACCCTCAAAATTCGAAACTTGGGAATTCAATATTTGTGAATTAAAAAAACAATTTCCAAATGCCGAATTTGAAGTTCCCGCGCGATCCCCGCCAGTGCAGTGAGTCAAATTTTGCGGTCTCCTGCGACTCGACTTTCTCTCGGACCTCCGCTGACCCGATGCGAGGAGGAGGCGAGCTGGCGCGATAGAAGGGAGCCGGCGCGGGAAAAAACCGGTTTCTTCGCCGGCACGCCGATCTGCTCGAGCGTCGCCAAAGAGAGGACACAAATCTAGGAAGGGACATCTCACCGAACTCTGATTTTTGGTATTTTAAAAAGAGGGGCCGTAGTGCGTTCGCAATTGCGTTAAAAAACATGTTTTACGATTGCCGTTATTAAATGTTATAGAAATGTCGCCTACAAAGCTTCTAAATTTCCTGATTTTTGACGTCATCGATCAAAAGAAGCAAGGAGGTAGCGGCGGGAGATTTAAACGCCAAAAATAAAAAAGCGCGCGCGCGCGCGGAGAAATTTTTTTTTCGCGATGCGGTTTTTTTTTGCGTGTTTATGAATACAACTTGCGTCGTTTTAGACAATAAAAAAAATACGACCTTTGGGGTGTCAGTGCCCTTTAATAATCAAATCAAATAAAATTTGGGGTTTTACAAGCCAAACCAACGACGGGCATCTGGCACGCCCCAGCGGAGGACTGAGGATTAATTTGGACCACCTGGGGATCTTTTGACGTGCAACCGAAAGCTCGGTTACATGGCGCCTTCTCCGCAATAAGCCTCCGTCATGTTGCGGGCACCTCGGCCGGAACTTGAACTTGCCACCTGGGGATCCGTAGGCCGGCGCTTGCCTCAAAGCCACCGAGGCGTCATACCCCTTAACACGTTTCAGCACACTCCCGCCTACTGAGATTTTCTATAAAGAGACAAGCAGTCCTCAATTAGAATAGAATAGAATAGTTTATTTCAGAGAGCTGTAGCAAAAGAAGGTAAGACGCCCTCTGACGTGGCCGCCAGCACGCCTACCCCAGAGCCTTTTATACTGGGAGAGTTCGGCGGTTTATTGATCCAGCCGCCAGTCTGGCAACACTGATCAAACAGTCTGGCAACTGTGCGCATCGCGTTCCGAGTTTCGTCGTCCGCCATGATGTGCCTTGCCGTCTCGAGCCGGCAGCCGCCCCACTAGCGTGGAGCGAGAGACAACGGTGAAAATGTTCGTTCTGCGCTCTGCGAGACGTTAAAAGAAAACGTAATGGGGTGCCGTAGTGCCGTTGGGTGGTCGAACAGCGCGAAAAAAGGGTTCAGGATGTACCGGTTCCCGGAATGAAAAGAAAACCGCAGAAGGCACAAGATCCGGGAGGCCAAAACGAAGAGGGCTAGTAAGTGGAAGCCGACTTCGAGTTCTCGATTGTGCGAGGTAATTTTACAATTAAATTATTTTGTGCGTTAAACGCGTTTTATTTTGACTAAAACTGTGCAGCGACTTGGAGTGGCAGCGTCAGGTATGTGAGTGTCCGTTGATCACGAAGCCGTTTCCTGTCTAGCGAGACTTGATAATTGCGAGCGGCCTAGCTTGCAAATTTTGAACTGTGTATACTGCATTTCAGTGTAAGCGCGAGCGGAGCCGATCGCTACAAGCGCGTGCACGTCGCGCTGAACGACGCGTGAACTCTACGAGTGCACGCGCTCCGTCGGCGCGTTCAAAGCATGCAGCTCGCTCTCGTAGCTTCGGCCTCGCAGCTCAGTTTCGCCGTTTCGCAAGCGCTTTTGTTTCGCTAGCGATACCTTTATTTTGATATTTGTTTGAATGCGCGTAACAAATACTTACTTGTCATGCTTTTTTTTTTTAGGTGCATTTCATAGACAGTGAATTCGAAAGAGGGTTTGTCGCGATCGCAAAAAGCTCAGGCACCACGCAATGACGACGCTGTTCCTTCACAGCAAACCAAACAATGTCAGAAAACCTCCAAAAGACCGGCAGGTGAAGAAGCACGGCGGAAAATCACGATCGGTCCGCCGTATTCCGTACAACGGTGCACCAACCTTGTGATGTGGTAAACAGTCGGAGAGCGATCCAGACAATCAAACTTGCCCACTGGAAAATGCGCACTAGGCCGCTGAGCTGTGTCGGACGTCGGGCGTTTTTGAGCGATTCCCCATTTATAAATGAGTGCCGTTCGTAAATGGGCGGTTTCTTTGCTAATTCTTACATGAATAAAGCACCGAATCACGAAATGTTTGTTTTCCGACTCTCTCCTTTCGCCAACAAAAGCGCGAACGGCAAAACCTACACGCGTATACATCGCACGTCAATGGGGACCCACTTGCCGGGAGGCACATCATGGCGGAAGCGGAGCCCGCTGAATCTGCTAAACCTAGCGGGCCGTAAGCCCCTCCCACCCGCCGAACTCTCCCAGTATAAAAGGCTCTGGCCTACCCCCCCCCCACCCCCCACCCCCCCCACCCCCATTAGCGGTCAACATAAACAGCATACAATAATTAAGCAACAAAACTAAAATACACATAGCCATCTGTGAACCATTCAGATCAAAATCATCCACATGAATATATGAACATAAGCAATACGTCACAGTAAAAACCAAGAAATAGAAACAAACAAAACAAAAAAATCGTGAAGCAAAAACAAAAAAAATTGCATCCATTGACATTAACATCGTCATTATCAACAATATCATTTAATGCACGTTTGACATTAACATATCGTAACACTTCATAACACCATGAAAGGAAGACATTGAATGCACTATATTTGCAATAAGCACGCTATTTTAGTGTGTCTATTTACCGTATTTACTCACACAATGAACGCACTCGCGTAATGAACGCACCCCCCAAGTCGGCTCTCAAAATTTCGACTTTTTTTTCCCTCGCGTAATAAACGCACCCCCAACTCGGACGTCAAAATTTTGACCCCCTCCCTCCACGCGCGCGAAATGAACGCACTTTTCTATCCTAGTGCAGCGAAGTCACGAATGCATGTGCATCGTGAGCGAACAAAACACCTTGTGAAAGGCGTTAAAAAAATAAAAAAAGATCCAACGGAAACAAAAAAAAAGCATAAGAGATTTTTTTTTTTTTTGCACAGCGCAGTTTGGATTTTAGGTTGCGCGTTCCGCGCAAGGAGTTAAGAAAGAGAAGCGGAGAAGACCTCGCCTAAGCCAAGCGAAACAAAACAGCTTGCGAAAGGTGGCAAAAAAGAATCCACAAAACCAAAAAAAAAAATGAGCTTTTTTTTTTTTGCACAGCGCAGGTCGGTTGCGAGTTGCGCAAGAAGATAGGAAAGAGAAGCGGTGAAGCCCTCGCCTAAGCAAAGCGAAACAGCTTGCGAAAGACGGCAAAAAACGAAAAAAAAATCCAAAAAAATCCACGGAGTTAAGAGAAAAGAAAAAAGCATAAAGAGGAGCTCTTTTTTTCGCACGACGCAGTTTGGTTCCAGGGTCGCGCGCCGCGCGCAAGGAGATAAGAAAGAAAAGCAGAGGAGCTCTCGCCCAAGCAAAGCGCACATAATGAAGGCATCCTGCCCTCGCCTCCTCCTCGCACTTTGGAAAGAGAAGCGATCGACAAGCCCTCGAAATGAACGCACTTTACTATCCTGGTGCAGCGACGTCGCTAAAGCATGGGCAGCGTGGGCAAACAAAACAACTTGCGAAAGGCGGGGGGGGGGGGGGGGAAGGAAGGAAGGAAGGAAGGAAGGGGGGGAACAAACAAACACAGAAGCAAAAGAAAAAAAGAGAGGAGCATTTTTTTTTGTTTTTGCGCATCGCAGTTTGGCTTTGGAGTCTCCGCGCCGCGCGCAAAGAGATAAGAAGTTACGTCGATTTTTGCGGGATAAAAGGTCCGTTCATTATGCAAGTAAATACGGACGCAAAAATTTTACCTCGCGTAATGAACGCACCCCCCAACTTTGCCTCGATTTTTTGGGAAAAAAAGTGCGTTCATTATGCGAGTAAATACGGTAGTAGGTTAGGAATTTGGTAATCTAGTTTTGAGTTCCATAGTTAGTTCGAACATATGGTTTTGTATAATTGGTATGCCTGAGATCGTATTCCGCGGGTTTATGAAGATAAGTATCGAAGAAATATGTCTCATCATGCTTGATTTGATCAAAAATTATGATTGCCAATTTATGTGAGATGACATGTTCTATTGGTAATAAGTTGGATGTTCTGAATGAAAGTGCTCTATGTTCGATGTAGCCTAAATTGTCAATAATCTTTACAGCCTTCTTCTGTAAAAGGAAATTTTTTTTCAGTGTTTGCCTTTTATTTTTGTGGTACCCCACACTAAAAGACAATATTGTAACCGAGAATATACAAGAGCGTAACACAGTTGTTGTTTGTGCCAGTTCGGTAGTAATTCTTTTAGTTTGCGCAGCATTCCAGTCAAACGTGAGATGTTACATCTTCGATTATTTACATGATTTGTCCAATTTAAAAATTCCTCAGACCATACTCCAAGAAACTTTTGTGCCACAGTGGACTCTATTGTTGAATTTAGAAAGTGAATATGTGGTTTATACTGTAATGGTTTGTTCTTTGATCTAAATATTATATATTTTGTTTTCTTTGTGTTTAATTCAAGCTGATTAGACTCTAACCATACCGATAGTTCTTTGAGCTAGCTATTTGCAGTTTCACTGGGATTGATTGTCCTGCCATAAAAAACAACAGGTTTTTATGTTTCATTATGACGATTGAGCGATTTAAAGTACATATTCAATAAATGCTGTGTTGTGTTGTGCCCAGTTTCCGATTCATGTGGCGCATTTTGGGTTGCCAACTTTCTCTTTAGACAGGTTTGGATAAAACAAAAAGTTGTCTCCAAAAATAAGACAAGCACTGAATCTGATTTTTCTTTTTTTGTTTGTCTGGCAGCACAGGCAGAGAGGAGACATCTTTGTCGACGTCATCGAGAAACTTTTTGCAACCATTTCGAAGGAGGTAAATCTTCTCTTTTATTGACTACTGGGGCTTCTAACCAGGTGGAAGACCTCAAGAAGCGAGGGACCAATTGATTGTTGGTAAATTAGTTCAAGGCGCCTTACCGAAGCTGTCATATTTTTTTTTTGACAGGGTGAGAACAGGGGTTTCTGTTCAGTGTGTCTTTTATGCAGCTCATCTTGCCGCTTTGAGACACTCAAAGCAATCTCGGTGTCTTTCATTCTTCCATGTTTAGTGCAAATTTGGTCGCATTTAGAACATGGACTGTCCTGCATCGTCTCACTTTGTGAAAAAGAAAGTATATCCTGATTTCTTTTATGCCACTTTCTTTTATATGATTGGTGCCCCGGAACTTGATTGCCATTGAGCAGCATCTTTGCAGGTGTGCATGACTAATGCTAGTTTGCATCGCTGATTGTAAGGAAGAACGAATGTTGACAACCTTAATAAAATGTTGCATTCAGCATTCAGCGTGCTGCGACACAGACAAAAAGCCCACAGGTCTGTACCCCTTACACAAATCTTGGCTTCGAACATATTTTGCATTGATAGTAATAAGACCTTAATTAAGATAAATACATCAACACAAAAGATAGAAACAGAGGAGAGTTATCTGTGTAGGAAACAAAGAAATTTAACTGTCAAGAGACCGCACTATCTAAGAGAGGAAAGCCAAACTATGATGAGGTTTTAGCGTGCACAAGAGCCGTTTCAACAGCCGTTCAATATTCGTCAACCCTTCCCTGGGCAAAAAATAGACGCACGATTAATCCAACAAGTGCGTAGCTTCCACTGCCAAATGGAGTATGACCACGGTTCTGTGTTTTGGATAAATACCAATGAACCCTGTAAAATTAGCCCCAAAGCCGATTTCATCAAAATCAAGGAGAACTTTAAGAGCCCCGAATCCGAGCTGTCTCGAACAAAAAAAGCCAAGCTTCACAGGAAGGAACCTTTGTCTACAGCTTTATGTTGTGCTGAACCGGTGCACAACCCCCTTGCATTGTCCAGGAGGCTGCTTGTTTCTTCGAAACCACACCTTTCGTTTCCTCGTCTCATTGGTATGGGGACGTGATCAAAGTGTTTGGGTCACGTGCATGTCCACCACAGGTCAGGGAAGCCCATGTCCTGCTTTCCACAAAATACGCCCCAATAAATGCGGATCTCTCTTTCCGACGCCGAATCTGTGGGATGAAATAAAGTGCAATGCAAACGCCGCCAAATTCGAAGGAAAATAAACCCGAAAAGCAGCTGGGAAACCCCGAATGCGACTCTGTCGTTTCCTCCCGGCGTTTTTCTTGTTTCAGGGAAAGCTGCTCAACTTCCAGCTGGATGGCACGGTCAACCTGAGGAGCTGCCTGGAGTCTCAAGTCGATGTCACTCTCGGCCTCAATGAAAACCTGGTCTTGGCCGACTCTGCCCTCCAGGCTGGTGAGTCTGGGCGGCGGTCAAAAGCACAGGTCCCTGGAGGGGTGGCCCGTTTCTCTTTCGCGGAGGCTCGAGAGGTCGATAAAAGAGCTGCGAATCACCGTGCAACAGTAATGAACCACAAAGTCTCTTCGTTCGCTTTTTTATTTATTTTGTCACTTGTGAACATTGGAATAATGAGAAGGCTAGTTTATTGCACCCAGAGAGGAAAAAATAAGAAAGAATGGCAAGAAAATGTTAAAGGAAAAAGAAAAGATTTCATTTTTTGTTGAAATTTTGGAAACATTTAAAAATTTGTGTCAGCAAGAGTAATCTAGCAATCATTTGAAAACTACTGACATAGATCAACAATGACAAGAGTTTTGTACCAGTTTTCGCGGTAGTACTATTACCTTACTAGTATATTATTTGAGTAAAGCTATACGCACTCCGGAGTGGATTTCAGACGTAAATGGCTATACGCACTCCGCTGAGAGCTCATGCCGCTCGGGCCACCCTTTTCGAACGGCGCGTGTATCACTGGGGCGCGTGTTAACCCAGCCCTCCGCCTGCGTTCACGCGCTGCCGCAGCGACAGTATCGGCTGCTAATTACAAAACTTAACCAGTACACGCCGCTTCGCGGTGTCCAGCCGGCAACCCAAGCCCCGCTGTCCTTGATCGCACCTCGAGAAAGGGAGTCCCGTACCATTTAGTTCTGCGATGTTTCGGCGACAACATCGCAAAAAGAAATGTCATAGATATCGCCAAATGCCTCGACAAAACAAAATGTTAAAAAAAAATGGAAAAAAAATAAGTTGGTCCTTCGCGATTCGAACTTGCGTCCACTTGCGTACAAAGCAGACACTTTAACCGCTACGCTATGCCATCGCTCAAAAAAACTCGTTGTGACCACGCGTTTTATACGAGTTTAGTGGAGTGCGTATAGCCATTTCCTCCGAAATGCGCTCGGAGTGCGTAGAGCTTTACTCGTTATTTTTTAATGTTTATGATAGCTTTGTCAATTTAGCGTATCTTTGACTATGCACGTGGCAATAGCAGTACTCTTAATCATACTAGATGCTGTATTGTGCTTACTCTAATGGTTAACCTTCAGCCACCGTTTGTTGATTATTATGCTATTCGCAACTCCAACGCCCTATAGGTGGCGGGGCGGTAGTTCCAAGATGGCGGAAGAGACGGGGATAGATTCTCCCGGGTTTCCGCGCGCCTGCTCGCTGACGCTAGTCAGTGCGCTAAAAATGATTTATTTGTCTGCTAACGTCGAAGTGGTTAGGGCAGGATCATATTACAGGTGACGGAGATGTTGATGCGCGTTAGCAAAATGAGCATGCTGATATTTAAAAGTTCCAGAAACCTCGACTTCCGAAGCTTTTTAATGGGCGAGCGCGTTTTACGTACCGGCTATGTCACTGTTTGTGGCAGAATATTTTTGAGGGTGATGAAGATATCGTATTTGCGCCTTGCCTGGCCATTAGTGCTCTAAAAAGTGAGCCGCGCACGGTGACCGTCAAGCTTCGGAAGAGCAGCGTTCACAGTATTGATGCCTTCGTGTCACAGGCTCGCAGCTCGCTGCTCACCGTCTCGGTTTTAGTGTATTGCAACACGTGATCAAACTGCTCTATGGTTATTGATAGGAAGTTTGTTACCGCAGGCTACCGTGCGGTGTAGCATTACAACCAAAGGCTCGTGCTGCGCCTTTGAAGCACAATTTTCAGCGCGTGCCAGGAGAATTGTCTTGCTCACGGTAGCCAACGGTAGCCTGCGGTAACGCTATGCTAAAACCGCCTATTACCATAATCGGCGTGTTTAGGGGTTTAGGGTTTTATTCATTGCTCTACCAAAAATGCATATTTTTGGTAGAGCCTATACCGTACTTTTTATTTTTTGTATTGTGTTATTTCGAACGTTGTAGCTTCTCTCGCCAAAACTGCCCGTTCTAAGCTCTCGTCACGAACGGCTGGCTAACACAGTCGCGCTTAAAATTCTTCGGGCATTTTTATTTCTTTGTAATTACCTGAAAGCAAGTACGCGTATTCTATCTTTTGAAAGTGCTTGGAATAAATGGTAATGTTCCTAAGGCCTTAAAACGCAAACCCATTCCCGACGTGTATTGCTCGACATATCGTTGCTCGACCAATTTTCTCCTACTTTTTTAGGGCAAAGAATACACTTTTCATAGACCGAACGCTAGAGCTCTACATTATTAGCGGGAGCGTTTGCCGTCACGTTGAGCACAGAGTTGAGTTGGCGACCATGCACAAGACCAGCAATCCGCAGCGTATGCGATATACGAAAAGTCCCTAATAAAATTAGACATCCCGGTCCTTCGTGCAACGCTGTTGCGAGTTGGAGCACAAGAATTCCTATTTTAACGCGCTCACTTTTTTCGTTACAATGGCTTCACGCATCAAGGCCGACAGCCCCAGCCACCTTTTCCGCGCCGCCGCCGCCGCTGCCGTCCCCGTTCCTCTAGTTCTCCGCTCGTCCGCGGGAGGGCGAGTGGCGCGCTGGAGTTGCGAATATTACACAAAAGTATGTATATACCGTAAAATACCGGGCAAGCGCCCACTCAAACTTTGGAGATAATCGCAAAGAAATGGGGGATGGGCACTTGTGCGGTCATCAATTTTACATATAATTGTACTGTGCATATTTTCTCAGATCTTACAAATTTGGCAATGGGCACTTAACGTGGAATCGGCAAATGCGCGGTATTCTACGGTAGTGGTGCAGTAACGAAAGCTCAGTTGCGTGTTATACAAGTGCCATGGCTCTCGTTGGCTAGGTCCGTGACTATGTATTAACTGAGAAACGTGCGATAGACGACATAAAAGATTAGCTTCTTCAGACGCATGCACACACTACAGAACAAGTGTTGGGCAGCACTAAGTTATCACTCCTGTTTTCTAAATTTTCTTAGCTTGATGTTTTTTATATATTTTGAACATTTATAGCCATACTGCTGCACAATTCATACTGAACAGCAGAACAATGCTCATTTGGTGTATGTTTTTGGGGCAAAGCAAACAGTTAGACGACGGATAGAGGCTACGGACAACCAGAAGCGATTGTGCTTCCTCCCGATTTCTCCCTCGCTCTGTCACTGTACCCTCTCCTTTTATGAACCAAGGAATCTAATCTTCCACCTGAACTGTCGACGAGATGATGCGCGATGGCATTACTATTAGTTTTGACATAGCGATTAACGTCAGTTTTACAGTGTGTTGCAGAAATTTGAATAGGCTCACTAACAATTTAAATAAATTTAATCTCGTTTTTTGCATTTTTTTAATGCTTTTTATGCAACAAAAAAACAAGTCCCCAATTTTAGGAGCCTTTTTATTATTGTTTTTAACACCAACCGCTAGGATTGCGACAACCGACAATGTAACGCGCCGACTTTTGTGACGTCATTTGTTGCAACTTCGGGACCACTTTCGATGTGTGGGAGGGATTGGACGCTCAACACACAAGTCGAAGACGAGTTCCAGGCACCGTAAAAGGCTCGAAGTACACCTAATCACTTCTTATGAGTTGTGAATACGAAAGCATGCACATCATTCTTCTGCTCCTTATTTCGTCTGCAGCGTATTTGTGTCGACTGCAGAGCGTGCCCTCTCCCCGCCGCTCTGACCTTGGTTGTTTCGTGTTACTGGCGTGCTGACGGACACGCAGCGCCATGGGGTGGCAGCTGTTGAAACTGACGTGCAGCGGCCAATGGGAGCTTTGGTCCAAATTTGAACGTACCCGCGTGCATTTCAGCGTCCTACAGCACAGACGTCGTGCTGTCCAGTTACATCATTCACGACTCCGTGAACATGGACAGCTTCAGCGAACACCGCACACTAGTCGTCCGCTCGCCGCAAGGAGAGGTGAGTTGGCGCCTCTTTGCGTTGTTTGCATGCTAGATCTGCCCCACCCTTTTCACCTCCACAAACAGCCTTTTAGAAAGCAGAAGCTTGTAGGCTATTTGAAAGCACCATTTCTGTAGGATTCCTCATTTTGGCCATATGCTAGCTTGACATGTGCAGAATCTACTCCAAACTAGAAATCAGCGAGTGCCTATTGTCTGTTGTGAGAACACTAGCCCAGAGATGGCCAATTTGATCGTTTGGCCCATGCCAGTGGCTTATGCATCTCCAACGGAGCTATCTCCGAATCGGCATGGGCACCACAAACGCTACTGTGGGCTCCGAATGGCCCGCGTACCACATATTGGCAACCGTTGCTTCGAACCAAGGACCTATACAGTCTAAGCTCATTACAACAGACCTGGTTACAACAGACATTTGAATATAACATACCGATTTGTGAAGTTTGGTTGGTTTTCCTCTACATACTATTGACTCGGATTCGTACACTGCATACAACATACTCCTTTTACAACAGACCAAAATCTTGGTCAAAATCAAGGTCTGTTATAACGAGCTTAGACTGTAGTTGCCTTTATATTTCTAATGCCATGTGCAGTATTGCTTTTGCTCCAACTGCATTTGAGTCCCTTGTATTGCCGCGGGCATGGCCGAGTTGGCAGTACAGTCTAAGCTCGTTATAACAGACCTTGATTTTGACCAAGATTTCGGTATGTTGTAAAAGGAGTATGTTGCATGCAGATAGGAAGTTGAGTCAATGGTGCATAGAGGAAAACCAACCGAACTTCACAAATCGGTATGTTATATCCAAATTTCTGTTGTAACCAGGTCTGTTATAATGAGCTTAGACTGTATTTCATCAGCACAGAATGAAACGCGAATGCTGGAATGCGTGGCCTTCGCTACGTGCGGCACTACCTAGCAGCTGATAAAGCTGCGGAGTGGAGAGGCAGCTGTAAGGGTGTCTGCTTTCTCTGATGCGCACACCCTCGCAGCCCCTTTTCATTGCACAGATTTATCGCCTCCAAATCACAAAGCATGTACCGAAGCCCATGTGTTCTGGCGTTCATGTTTCGTTCCATGCTGATAGTACATGCGGCTTTCACGCAGAGGAACGGGGTTCGAATACCGCCATTGTAGCTTTATGCGTTAGCATTTATTGCCCTGGTGCATGCAGCCGTCTCTCATTTGGATGGTTGTGGTTTGAACTGGAGGACCGCTTTTGTGAGGCTGCAGCGTGGTTTCCGCCGGGCTCTTTCGCTCCATTCGTTCGCTCGGTACGTCCACTTGGGAAAGAGTCTTCTGGCACACTTCCACCGACGCTCCGTGGGAGCGGGAGAGGAGGGATTGAGCAGCCATGGCGGTGGCACAGCGTATGCGACAACATCAAACCGAGGCGCAGCGATGACACGAAACCGCCGACACCCGGGAGAAATGACTGGCTCTCCGAAGACAGCAGCATGCGGACCGCTACGAGGTTGGAATTTCCATCCTTCGCCAAGTCGGAACCCCGCACTAAATGCTAACACATTTCGTCAAGAGTCGGCGTAGCGACAGCAGCGATTTTGGCGCAATTTCTTCTCTTCTCTTTCCTCCTCTGGAAACTTCCAGTTAAGTTTTGTTTAGTTGTAGCCTGTTCCGGTTTAGAACATTCTGAACATGGGCGCGGGTATTAAAGCAGCCATAGCGCGCTGCATCCAGTCAGTCTTACCGTAGCGCTTGACGCTGCTGTTACGCCGACTTGGATGCCAGCGATGCCCGTCATTTAATTTTTGTTTTGCACAAGTTCCGCCATATTAATTCTCCGGTTTCCCAGTTCTTTCTGCTTAGTCCCCTGTCATTCCTGACAGTATTGATGTCTCTGTCCCGTGCTGTGCCCCAGGTCCCTGTCCTGCGGTACCAGACGACAGACCTGCCTCACAATGGGCTTCCCTTTACCATTACTGCAGCCGTCGAAGAGGTGTCTAATTCAAGGTGAGATGTCCATGTGACAGGCTGTCACGAAGTAAGGGTTTAGAACTAATTTGTGCAGAAAGTGCCGAATGCACAGAACAGCCTCTTTCGCTGCATTTTACCGTAGTCACTGAAAAAACTTGAAGCGTGGGGCACCTCTTTAGAATGCTCAGCCTCCAGTGCGTGCTGGTTGCCTTCTGCCGTGTTTCGGCTGTGCGTGTACACTTGGATTTCGTTACACTGTAACTGGGTGTCCTGTAATGTTCATTACACTCTAATTGTCAAAGTGAAATCCTGCCCATCATTAGGAAGCTGCAGCATTTACATTACCATGCTAACATGTGCTATGACATTAGGCCTATTTCGGCTTAACCTTATATTTCAGTTCAGCAACCATCCCCGTAATAATCGATTGACCATATCTATCTACAGTTGATCCATTTGTCTTGTCTGGTGTTGACATGACTGTGAGCAGCCAAAAAGTCGGTTTCGACTCTAGTCAGATACAAGTTAGAGGGGCAGTGACGATATCCGTTTGGAATGTTCTGCACTTTACACAAGCTTATTGGCAACAGCGGGGCCCAAGTATACTCGCGCACAAGTCCACTGACCAATAAACTTGTTTGTTGCAGTGTAATTTTGAGGATAGAAGCGAGCAATTTTTCTCAATCTCTCCTTCGTAAGACTTGAAGACATAGCTTGGAGGTTGCATTGTTGGCATTGGAGCACTGCACGGACCTGCCGTAGAATACCGCACATCCGCCCATTCCACACTAAGCGCCCATTCCCTAATTTGTAAGATCTGAGATGTGCACAGTACACTTATATCAATCAATCAATCAATCAGTGTTTATTTCAGCTTGAAATACAAACTGATGGGCCTCTGCCACCCTTACAAGTCAGCAGTGTAAACGCGGTAAAAAATAATATATATACAAAATGAATGGTATAGACAAAATGAGAAGTACAGACAAATTATAGAAAAGCGTTCCTAAGGACAGAAGAAGACATATCATTCAAGTGATCCCATAGAGGAGTATTCAAAAACTTAGGCAAGATATATCTCAACATTGTAAAGCTATAGTTCGTTCTACATCTAGGTAAAACGAAGGTGTCTTTTTCCCTGGTTGCATAAGACGTATTGTGGGGCACAGTAGAAACAATAAGAGAAAGAAAATGATCATTTTTTGCTATTTCTATTATATTTTTGTAAAAACACGCGAATCTATATCCAAATAAATTATTTACAGGTACAATCTTAAACTGCAAGTAAGCCTGCCCGATTGGGGAATTATATGGAGCTTTTGTAATAGCACGTAACATTTTCTTTTGCAAGATCAGAAGCTTCTGAATATTGGATGTTGTGGTATTACCCCAGACAAGGAAACAATAGCTTAAATACGAGTAAAAGAAAGCGTAATACAAAGTAAGTTTAGTTTTTTGAGGTGGAACATGCTTATTACGTGAGGTAATTCCAACAACCTTAGCAAGGGCAAGACGAACCTCGTTTATGTGGGCATCCCATGTCATCGTTGCAGTAAAACTTGCACCGAGAGATCTAAATGTTTCTACTTACTCGATGACGGTGTCATTCAAAACTAAAGGTGGTCGGTGCATCACAAGTTTTCCTTTAGGACGAAATATTACGGCTTTAGTTTTCTCTTTGTTTATTTTCAATGAGTTGACTAATGACCACTGTGCTAATAATGTCAATACTCGGTTAGCAGTGCCAGTTAGTTGTTCAACGTCGTAGGAGGAAAAGAAAAGGCTCGTATCGTCAGCGTAAATAACGTATTTTGCAAGAGTACTAATATTGGAAATGTCATTTATATATATATTAAACGAGAGTGGTCCAAGGATGCTACCCTAAGGGACACCATTAAGAATTTGAAGAGAATTGGAGCAATAGTGATTTATGACAACATATTGTAATATGTAAAATTGATAACCGGACAAGTGCCCATCCCCCATTTTTTTGCAATTATGTATCTTCAAATTTTGAGTGGGTACTTGCCCGGTTTATTAAGATACCTTTTGAGGCCCGACCTTGCCCGGTCCTGTTGACTCTCATTTTTACACGGCCTGATCCTGGCCCGGGTGGAGTTGCTTCGACGGGAGGAGATGGAGTACGCCTCGGGTATGGGCCAGGGCCCGTGCAGAGCTTTAGTTAGCATAGCCCCCATGTGACGATATTTGAATGCGGCTCATAGATTGGACCCGAGCATTGGGCGAGCACTCGATTTGGGCTCGCGATAATCGAATAGCTCGACAAGCGTTCGGGCAGTGGCTTGTAGTCCAATCGCCGCAATGACGACAATAGCCGAGCCTTGACTATGTCTGAAACTCGGTGCAGGTCCTGTAGGACATGCATGGAGTTTCGTGCCTCAGCGTGTGGCTTTGATAAAAATTGGCAGCATATAATTGGGCCCAGATCACATAACCGCTTGTTCTAACTGCAAGTTGAGGTGCTGCTCTGTTTTTTTTTTTTTACTTTTTCTGCGACTACCATTGTGTTGCGAGAAAAATTGGCGCGCGTTTCATAGGTTACAAACATCGGTGATTCACGCTAAGCGGTACCTGCGCAAAGTACAAAAATCGTTGCACCGCCTCTTTAAGAATGTGTCAGAAGCTCCTCCCACGCCCTCATTACAGCCAGCCACTGTTCCTCCTCTCAAGTCTGCTACCGAGGCAATTGCGTATTATCTATCGAGGGCGCAGCCATTTTATAAACTTCGCGCCGATGCCACATTTTGTCTTGGCTACTGCCTTTCCTGCTTGGTTCACGGAGCGATGCGATTCCGCAGGTGTTATGGGGCGGTGTTCAGTTTAGTCCAACTTTAATGTACTAATTCACAACGTGGGTATAAACTCTAATTCAATGCCTCTTTGTGGTGTCTGTTTGTGTTTTCGCTCCGATCGACTTTGACGCAGAAGAAGCGCTTTTGTAGGGACCTGGAGCTGACCGTCAGGCTGAGGTGCGAGGGCAACCCCGCCTCGGAAGCCGTCGACACCACAGTGCAGATTCCTGTACCGTCTGGTACCACGGGGTGAGTTTGCGGGAGGTCCTTATTGAGTTCCTACACATCGCAAGCTGATAAGGAACCATCGACGTAAGACTAGCTCTGTTCAACATGTTGCACTTTCTGTCTTTCCTCGTGTCGTACGTTAGATTGGGAAGAAACGTTAGTTTTTGCCTCAACCACTTCAATGGTCAATAGTGTGTCTTGTTTGTTTGAAGCACATTTTAAGAAATACCCTCACCATCTTAACCTCAGGTCATTTGGGGGGAGGGTATGGGATGAGGGAGGGTGAAATAATAAAGGGGCGTCGGTTGCTTGCCCCTCTAATAAATTTCAGAGGGGAGTCCAGAGGTAATCTTCCGGATGCACGGAAAGACAAAAAGCCAAAAAGATAAGGCTTGACTGTTAGAGTATATCATTCTAAAAGGGAAAACAGTCTTAGTTGCATCATCTAAATTATTTCATGGAGCACCGCAGTTTTTATTTTATTTCCACGTTTGACCACAGAGTCCTCAGCTAATCGCTGTTGCCTCAATGAAAGTGGCTTCGAGCGCTGATTGAGCTCTTCTTTTCGTCTATGGCACCCGGGTGTGTAAACCAATAATAAATTCAGCCACATGCAATTACAACAACCAATGGGGGAAAAAAGGTATAGAAGAAACTCGCTGACACACGGAGTTTTATGTGCAAGTACCTCTTTCTATGAGTATGTTTTCGTGGTATTCGGTTTTAGTTGCGTTTGCAATTTTTTGCGCTCTCATTCTTCATTTGGTTCAGCAATATTGCAACAGGATGTTTGGAATGCTGAATTTTTACAATTATTTCTTCCAATGCCTGGATGCTGAAGCACTTCGTGCAAGCTTTATTTTATCGTTTGCCGGTTTCAGTGAAAAGTAATGTCACCTGCATGTAATGATCGTGGCTGCCGCGCCTGACATAAGTTAGAATTTTCCAGTTTTACAAAACAGTCCTAATGCTACATGATGGGGCATTTTGAAACTCCCTGCTTGCTATCATACACACATTGAAGGCAAAACCTAACTATACACCGTCATGACCAGGTCAGCTTACGCTTGAGCCCCGGCAAGGACCCGCCTCATTTATCTACACACACAGATGTCTTGAGCATTGGTGATGTCATGCAGCCCCGACGCATAGTTGCTGGGAAAAGTACCCGAAAAGCGGTTCATTTCCCTTTTGCGCATTGGGTGAAACATGACTCCTGAAGAGATGTTTTCCCAATTCTTCTCCGAGACCAGCACGGTGCTGTTGTCGAAGCCTATTCTGTGGCCAAAACGTATGTATTGTTTATTAAATTTGTGACTAGAGTTCTTAATTGCCGTTTATGTCACTTCCTGACCATGCAGAGAGGTGCCAAACAATTACCTTTGTACACATATGTACTCAAACATGCACATTCATACACACGTGTACGAAAGCATGCATATTCATACAGGCGTCAGTTCGAAGGAATTCAAGCTCCCGTAGGAAATCTCTAGTCCTAAACCGGAAAATGTGCAACTGCGCTGCAAATTGTATTTTTAGAGCGCAGCTCTTAGGCACCTGTTTCCGGCTTGAGCAGCGTCGGCGTAACCGCGCGTTGCATTATGGGACGTTTCCCATAATGACGTCACAAAGGTCACGACCTTCGCTCGTGAAAGTCACGACCTTCACGAGGGAAGAGGGAGGGAGGAGGAGGGAGGTGGAGGAGGAGGAGAGGCATACCTTCTCCTCTGTACCTCCCCTCCTCCTCCTCAAGAGCTGCACTCTAATTCGGCATTACAGAGAATTGTAAATGTCTTTCATTTTTTATTCTCCTTTTAATAAAAACGACCTTAAAGTCAATTCGTATGGTAGCTACTGAGCTGCCGGATGAAAAAGTTGCCATTGGAAATACATAGGGCCTAGGGAGCTGCGATAGCCTCTTAACGAGATGCAATACACTGTCGTAAATCAAAGCAGGCGACAGTATTTCTGACAAATCGAGTCTAAACATCGTTGCTGTAGTCTCCCAATACAGTGCCCTTGTGCCCTTGCCACTTTGATTTTGTCAAAACATTAGGAGAGGCAAATACCACTACCGTCACCAGGAAAACAATAATCGAAATGAATCTAACATATATTTTCACCCAGAAAAAACCATCACGTTCAGGGTTCCTGGACGTACCATGCAGAGAAGGGTGGTAGTAATTATAACTGTTCTTGAACAAAAGTTTTTTTTGCCCATATACCTTGCTTCAAACCACCAAGGGTAAAATCCAAAGCTCACGCAAGTTCTATTACATAGTGGTCAGTATGTCAGTGTCTGTTGTAAATGAAGTCCATATTCTTTTATTTTGGACTCCTTCACTTAGATTCATGTTCGGCAACATTTTAAGTGAGCTTGTCGGTCGTCTCGACACTTTTTCCGCAGCCTGATGAAGCGCTTCAATGAGCTCGAGCAGACAGTCGAGTTCCAGCGGGAATCCAGGAAGCTTGTCTGGAGGATCAAGAGGCTCCAGGCCAAGTCCGAGGCCCTGGCAAAATTCAGGGTGAGTGCTTTCTGCTCCCTGTGTTTACCTACGCCAAGATGTATTCAAGTCCTTGAGACAATTTTTTTTTTCCCTGTCAACTACGGGGACGGGCCCCATTTTACCATAGAAAGTTTCAGAATATTCCCCATAGCATTTGAATAAGACAACGGTTAGTTCTGAAGCTTTGGCATCTTGTTCGGACTGCTAGCGCTACTTTTTTGTCCGAGACTGAGCGTTTGGTGGTGCATAGTTTATTTTTGCGGTGGAAAAAAACTCAGTAATCTTTTTCGGGGACAAATATTTTAAAAACAAAAATGACAAAACTCCTGTTGGGGTTCTTTCTGTCTTGTGGCACCACTCGTTTGCAGGGTAGGAACTGCTGTCACACCTTTCATATTTGACAAAAATGTCTAAGCCAGACGATTTTGTTTTCTCCAACATAAAAAAACAACATACTTTTGTGACAAGTTTCTTCCATATACTATATGACAATAAAACAAGTGTGTTCCACAGGGGCAGTTAGTATTTCCCCGAATATAGGTCAATTTTTTTTCTACTGTTTATAATTGAGTTTGATCTATAATTGTGCGCAACACGTCTGACCCCATCAGCTGACTAAGACGATCTCCACTATGGTTGCTTGTGCAAGCACACGGGTGCAAAGGGGTAAAGCTTGATGTGTGCGTGCCAGTGCAGTGCAGTGAAGCTTGACTGAGAGCACAAGGGGCAAAGCAGTGAAGCTTGACGCACGCTTGCCAATGCAACGCAGTAAAGCTTGACTCAGTGCACTGGTGCAAAGCGGTGAAGCTTGATGTGCGCGTGCCTGTGTAATGCGGTTAGGCTTGATGGAGAGCATTGGTGCGAAGCGGCTAAACTTTATGCGAGCAGTGCAGCTCTCGGACTTGGTGACACTTGGTCAACTGTTCTGGAAGCTTGAATGATGATGTGGCCAGCGTGATTGATGAGTGAGTGTTAGCTAGAGTCACTACGTAAAATACAGAGTATGCGCCTACGTCACAATGAAAACCCACCCACAACTTTCAAAACATAAAAACAAAAAATCAAAGGTTAAAACAGGTGCTTACACCCGACTCCTAACCCCACCCAGTTAATCGCGACACTCCTCTGCGTCAACTACTTCTCTGAGCGCACTGGCACAAAGCGGTGAAGCTTGAAGCATGCATGTTAACACCAGACGGTGAAGCTCACCCTACTTTGTGCAGCTTTCGCATTTTTTGTCCCCAACATAATGTGCGCACACCTCCCAGCTTATCCAAGATTTATCTTCAAATTTCGTGTGTTAATCGCTCAGTATTTTACGTAGGCATGCTGCAAAAAGTTTTAATGAATTTCTATCCTTTCCACTTTTTTTGAAGGTCAGGGTCAACCTATACTAAAATTTTTCTTTCATATTCTTGGCACATTCCTTGGTATGTAGGAGTTGACCTGTAAACTACCGAGCAACCACCCACTCAAATATTTGCAGCTAATCTAAAAAAAAAGAAAGACGTTTACAACTTCCTGTATCACCGAATTAGAGCGCAGCTCTTGAGGAAGAGGAGGGAGGGTACCGAGGAGGGTGTGCCCCTCCTTCTCCTCTCGTCCCCTCTTCCCTTCTCCTCCTCCCCCTCTCCTCCCTCCCCGTGCGTTGCATCATGAGACGTTTCCCATAATGCAATGCGTGATGTGATGTCATGTGACCCTCTTGACGTCACGTGTCCCGTGCATTGCATTATGGGACATTTCCCATAATGCACCGCGCGGCGTCACGTGACTCTCGTGACGTCACATGACCCTCGTGACATCACGTGACCCTTGTGACGTCACATGACCCTCGTGGCGTCATGAGTCCTGCACATTGCATTATGGGACATTTCTCATAATGCACCGCGCAGTTACGTTGACGACGACGACGCTCAAGCCGAGAATGGGCGCCTAAGAGCTGCGCTCTAAAACTGGAAGACGAACGCTCATCGGGTGCGACCGTAAAAATGCGGAAGGGGAACACGATATGGAGGGCTTCACCACTCCGAGCCGGTGCGCTCGGAGAAGCAGTCGACGCAAAAGAGCATCTCTGCTGGCTACAATACACACTTTTCGAAATCATGAAACGATGCATAAATTATCTGCAGCCGCCATTAGTGAGTCTCATCGCATCCGGCTCGAAGCCCGCGATAGGTTCCAAGTCTGCACCGAGCCCTTATGCACCACTTGTGTGAACTGCGTTTTGATCTGAGTGCACTCCGAATGCCGACGAAGCGCTCGTGTCCATTGCACTCTCACAGTGCATGACCAACTCTGCCTTATCTATGCATAATTTTTAAATTGCAAAAAGGGTCTATGGTGGAGGACCAAGAACCCAGTAGATGCTCTGCCTCGAGCGTGAGCTTTCTGCCTTTGGTAGCACTTCGTCGCACGCGCAACCTGATGGACGGCAACAGGCATGTGCCGGAGCGGAGCGTCCGCTGCGTCTTTGATCCGTCGCCTACTATAGGTGGGCTCAGAAGTATGGGATGAGTGCTCAATATGTCCTTTGCTTATTTTTTTTTTTTTTTTTGCATCCTGTGAGTATTTGGTGGACACTTATAGTGATCCGGGTGCACGTCGGTGCTTTACGTCCGTAGTCGATCTGTATTCGAGTCAGGACGGTAGTTGTACGAGACACGTCTGTGCACCATAGTGGTACTTACTTCATTGGCTTCATTTTACATTTTAACTCACTGTTTGTGCACCAGCTCACAAATGCAAACGAAGGAGGCTCGAGCAAGCTACAGCTGGGACCCATGGCCGTGAAGTTTGAGCTGTCCAACCAGTCCAGCTCTGGCCTCAAGATACGCTTCCTGCGGCTGAGTCGTGCCACCGACGCCCAGCGCTGGATCCGCTACGTCACCACTTCGGACTCTTGGGTTCAGCGGCTTACGTGACGACCAAATGTATAAAGGGAGTGGGCTGTTTCGACCCTTCGACAGAGCTTTTGTTTTTTCCCAATGGTCGGGCTATGTTTTCTAAGGAACGATATAAATTGATATAAAGAAAGGGTCAATGTGCAGTTTTTATTTTTTTAATTATCTAGCGGGAGCACAGTGATGTGATTGCTGCGCCAATTGCGCCAAACTGCGCTAAGGAGCAAACCCTGCTACATCCTGCTACATTTTGACAAAATACGGGTAATCTGCGCCATGCCTGTGCCAAAGGACCAATTTCGGTCGCCTTTCAAAACCGAAACTAAACTGAGTACCGTAATTGAGCATGCATGAGCTAGGTGGCGCAAGTGGCCACCAGACTCTGCCTGACACAAAGTACGGTGCATCAATCGTACACCCGGTCTTGCATGGGTTTAGGCGTTTTATGCCCGGTTTTTCCCACCGTCTCTCGTTTCGCGCTCCCGTCGTCTCGTGGATCTCGTCCAATCTCATCTTGCGTCTTTTTAAAAAAAAATTTCAACGATAGACGCGAGCGTGTAAAAACGTTTCGAGGCTAGCGTGCCGGGTACCAGCCACGCCGTCTTGCTGTGAAACGAAACCACGTTTCTTGCACGGCGTGAGTTACTTTGTGAGCTGAAACACTCGCTCGTGAAAGCAACGGCCGTTGGAAAACTATATTTGGTCCCTGCCTACCAGTCACCGTGGTCGCGCGGCGTCGGGTGTTGCTGTCCCCACTTCGCTGCAGATATGGAGCTTTCTAAACTTAAACTTAAAAACCGCCATATGCCGTTCAACATCCCTGTTCTTGTTTAAATCATACGCTACTACAAAAATACCTCTTTAACTCAAGGACTGCTGTGTCGAAGAATTGATTACCTAGGTTTCTCTCGTAGGGCTTGAAGGGACCCCGCGGTACGTGAGAAATCTTCCGCGAAAGTAAGTTGGTGAGGAGAAGTGAGCTGAAGCAAAGAAGGCAATGTCTGCACGCTGAACCTGCACATCGCGATTGTTTGTCTCGAGTTCAGTCGTTACACGAAGCGCTCCAATAACTTTTTGACCCTGGCTCGCGATGTCTTGCATCGATGCGCGCTCAGGTTGTTTTTTGTGTGTTTAGCTGTACCTCGCCTGTCGGCCTGGCAAACACCCGTCGCTGGACATTTTTTTTTTTTTTTCGTATGCTGGAGTTATTTTTTGCATACAATTTTGGGAATTTGTTGGCGACGGCGACGGAATGGAGTGGCATGGTTTCGGTTTTGATTGAACAGCCGTCTTCGTTCACGGGACGAAGCACGTGCAACTGCAAGCCTGCCGAAGTTGCCCTCATGTGCATGCGAACATGATTTCACGACACAGGCATCAGCCGTGACGCTTGCAACCCGTTGTTTTACGTCTTTTTTTTTTTTTTTTGACTGAAACGTGGTACGTTGGGAACCAGTGAAACGGTGGCGAGCGATTTTTCGGGATTGGTTGGCCACGCCTGCAGCACTGTACACTTGCGGGATGTCGCAATGTATCTTTGGAGACATTGTAAGTGGACATTCATTATTAGCCGAAGGCAAAGTGAGGCTTGCAGAAAGTTTTGAAAAGCAAAAGGAAAAGCACCCGCTAGTCGAAATGCACCTTTGTCCTGTGTACAATTTCGCATTGCACTGCAGTAGTTCGGTGTTTCATCAATCGGAGACTGGTTCCCATTTATTGCATTATAAAACTAGTCAACCTAATGTTCTGATATTGTTTTTACATATTTATTTATGTATTAAATAAATAAATAAAAATGCCGGAAATGGCCAGCTTACTAAGCTGGTCATTTTCAAATAAACTTTATATCTGCAGTTTGGTTATTATTTATCTATAGCTGGTATGTTCATATGTATGTATCATCTAATTTAACTGAGGCAATGCAACATGTTACATGTTCAAGGACTCCTAGGTGGTCTAACTTGACCATGATTCGTTTATTGCGGTGAGCAAAGTGCCCTTTTTTGTCCAGCACTTTAAACTAATACATTTTTTTTTCTAAGGATATCTGCTCCAAACGCCACTTTTGCAGCTCCAAAGCACTGTTCTGGCTGCTCCGAAAGGTGCCCCAAAACGGTATAGGTCAATCACATCACTGGGAGCACGTAAAGTGCTTGCCAGCTGTTCAGGATGAAAAGCATTGAATGAAAATATAGAAGATGAAAAATTGTCACCATTTTTCCATTCGGCTTCATTTTTTGGCGTGTTCACTTTTTGCGGCATTCCAGCGGCGGCGGAATCAGAACCTGAGGCACTTCACGGAGCTTCTTCACATTATGGTAAGCTCTCATCCTCTGAATTTAATTCTGAACAGTGTTAAAAGTCTCAGTCGGAAGAGTTGGAGCTCCAGTTGCCACTACAGCCAGAGCAGCTGACATGCGAGGTGACCACCTCGTGCATGTCACATGTGCGGAGCGTCTAATTTCAAAAGTAAAGTAGCCTCAGCAAAGCGAAAGGCTTAGTTTATAGTTTACCAAAGGCGTGACAAATAGCAGCAGCTCCCGCTGTGTGTGCGTTTTTCCATTTAGGTGGGCACTTTCAAGTCTGTAATCGCCGCCATACATGTACGGCAACAACTAGGAAATTTTTTTTTTTTTTGGTTAAGTTTGTTGTTAATTTTGCCTCTCTGAGGGAACTGTTGGGCCACCTTGCAATCCATACAGGGTTGGGCAGAAATACTCATAAATGTATTTGGAAATACAAATACTGGGATACATTAAAATAGCAGCTAAAATACTGATACTGAAATATATCTGTAAAAGTGTATCGCGATACGTATCGGAAATACATTTCAAATAGAGGCAAAATGTATTTGGAAATACAAATACCGGAATACATTTTAGGGAGGGCAGAAATACAAATACAGAAATACTGACACTGCAATACATTTTTCAAATTTGTTTGAGACTCCAAATGAGATGAAGCTTGAAGTTGGAAGCGGAAGTTTTTGATCCTGAAAATACTTTCCCGTAGGCTTGGCACTTTGCCTTGAAGGTAGTGATTTCGGACGACGAGGAGTCTTCAATGGGCTCGAAAAACGTTCCATCAAGGACTGACCGCGGTCCCTTCCCTGACATCCTGTCTGTCTGACGAGGGATGCGAAAATACTTCGACCTCTAAATAAGTTTCATGTCATCTTAAATCCCATCAAAGCGTCACCACGCCCCTGTCTAATAAAGCCGCCCCAGTCAACATTTATCACATGACGTCACGGTGGAATGAACTAGTATTTTTTATCTGTAGGTGTGGCCTTGAACATGAAATTTTACGACACTGCTGTATGAAAGGAGAATACATACTTTCGTTGTAGGTTACCTCGTTGAAGATCGTGCAGGCAGTGCCATTTGTAATTTTCGAGAATAGTGGACCACCTGAAGCATCCTGAAACCAGGGGCGGATTTAGAGGGGGGTCTGGATGTCCTGACCCCCTCTTGATTTCTGCATGCGTAAAATTTAGGGCGTGAAGCGAGGGAGAGGGGGAGGCGGTTCCTAAACATATGATACGCTGACCAACGCCTGACCCCCCCCCCCCCCCCCCGCAGGAAATTCCTGCATCCGCCCCTGCCTGAAACACGTCTTCTGTTACGGTTGAAAAAAACGATACGGTCAGGGGCGGATTTAGAGGGGGGTCCGGATGTCCTGACCCTCCTCTTGATTTCTGCAGGTGTAAAATTTAGGGCGTGAAATGGGGGAGGGGGGGGGGTTCCTAAAGATTGACCCTCCCCTCAGGAAATTCCTGCATCCGCCCCTGGATACGGTGGTATCCCTGTTGTGAAGGTCCTTCTTGCCGACCCTCCGCCACCAACGCATGGATTGCAGTCCTCAAGTTTCATCTTGCAGACTCCAAATAGAGACCTCGTGGATTGCGACCTGATATTGCCGGCACAGGTGCGAGCTCTCCGAGAAACAGCGTGCTCGAGACGAGTCGCAGGTGTACGAAGTCAGGGTTCGCACAGAGAGGCCACGTCCGACCTCCTTCCTGGGTTTCGGATCACCAGAGCAGCAGGTCACTTTCATGTCGGCTGATGGCGTACCCTTGAGCCGTGCAATATTACGGGCGCAGCCGCAGACGCATTCGAATATGTGTTGAACTTCACTGCGTGAGTCATCCTATTTCAAGCCAACCACCGCCAGGCTCGTGCTGCAACGGACTGTGACTTAGCTGTGTCGGCTGGGTGTACTGTGTACGCCAAGGCAAGAGAGACGGTTAGCAGTGGGCTTTGGATGCCGACAAACAATGACTGAAGAAACCCCTACCAATGGACCTGCGGCACTAGATGCTCCGACTCCACTCCTGGCACGCCACTTGGTTCGAGTCCCCGACTACGCAACACTTCTCAGAAGAGAGAAGACCACACGTAGAAAAATAGCTTGGAGAATCGGAAGGAACCTTGGTCAGCATGGTAACAATGCCCAAGCATCTCCTTAACCCTGGTGCCCTCAAAAGTACCCCTCCAAAAAAAAAAAAAATGCATGCGGATTTGTATTGCAGTTTTGGGTGTGGGGGGAGAGGAGTATTTCTCAAGAAATGTAACGAAATACATTTCACCCTGATTGTACCGCGATACAAAGGAACATTCAAAATGTATTTTGATACAGGAATACAGATACTGGTGAAAAAAATGTATCGCCATACAGAAATACAGATACGAAATGTATTTTTGAAATACTATCGCCATACATTGGTATCGCGATACTGCCCAACCCTGAACCCATACTACGACTCGGACAGCGCCGGAGCTTGGCAGATAGGCGCCTTGATGACAGCACACACTGCGCACAGAACACTCTGCCTACCTACTATATACCCTAGAAGTGAGAGATTCCACTCTAGCCAGTACAGTGAAACCCGTTTATAACGAACAGCAGGAAACGCTACGATCAGTTCGATATAGCAAGTAGTTCGATATAGCAAAACACATTTACAACGAACTTCCACGATGAGTTTGTTGTAAGGCGAGAGCTTCTCTTTCTTTCTCATCTCTTCACTTCCGCCTTGTAACAACGCGCTGTAACGTTTTTTTTTTAATTATTTGCATGTGTGCAGAGTTTGTTCTTTTAGCTTATCTCCCTTCTGAATCGCTTCTCTTCTTGAACAAACGCCTTGGGTTGAAAATAATTTTCTTTTTCTGTGCGTGCATGCAGAGTGTTTTTTTTAGCTTTCTCCCGTTCTGAATCGCTTCTCTTTGCTCAATTTTGTTCGCACACGCGAGCTTTTGGAATTTTCTTTCTTCCCCCCCCCTTTTTTTTTTCTGGGGGAGGGGGGGAGGGACAGGCTGGAAGCAGGGACGGATGCCGGAATTTCCTGAGGGGGAGGGGGGGGTCAGGTGTCGGTCAGCGTACCATATGTTTAGGAACCCCTCCTCCTCTCCCTCGTTTCACGCCCTAACTTTTACACATACAGAAATCAAGAGGGGAGTCAGGACATCCGGACCCCCCTTTAAATCCACCCCTGGCTGGAAGACGATTGTATGCGCGTTTTTGGAAGCCTTCTTGGGGCGAAAGAGTTCGCTATAGCCAATATGTTGTTCGTTATAAAACATACATTTTACATGCATTTTTATTTAAATTTTCTGTGAGTTCGATATCGACAATAATTCGCTGTACGTGGGTTCGTTCTAAGCGGGTTTCACTGTATATCCTTTTAGTCGAAGCTCGGCCGTGTGAAGTCACTGTACCCTCTGCGCAAGAAACAGACAAACTTTCTCACTGCAAAGACTCTGGCTTGCTGTCACACAGCATGCCAACTGACTCGAACTGCGAGATAATTTCGGTCAAAACAGCCACTTTAAAGTAGAATGCATACACCCACTCACTGTTTGCAAAGAGGTGTGTTTCCCCAACTGGCGCTTAAAGTACTTGTGATCTGTGCACGTTTAGGTGACGGGAAGCTACTCGGCCCCAACAAACATCTGTTGTCTCCGCTGTAGATAAGAAATTTTTCCAGTGCGGTACCACCGCTAGCTCGGAATCTTTAACCCATTGACGACCAACTTTTCTTTTCTCATAAAACATACCGCAAAATTTTATTTAAAATCAGCAATTGGCACGAAAATTAGACGAAACATTTGTTTAGCAAAGTAGAATGTGAGCATGTTGGTTTTCAGTAACTTGTTAGAGAAAGAATGAAAAAAAGGACGGACACAAAATATGACCATCCTTTTTTAATGCGAATAGCATTCTTTGGATACTTCACGCACTTTTCGTCTATCTATGTATCTATCTGGCTATCTAACCTCTTACGCCGCGGGTCGATAAATAAATAAAAATACCGGCGCCGGCTGGGATTCGAACCGTTGACCCTTTGATCAGCAGGCAGACGCGCTAACCACAGAGCTATGAAGGCAGTCATTCAACGCACTCTAAAGGGTTGTTTATATCTTTACCATAGGACGCGCTTTACAGCGCTGTCACAGCTACCGGTGCGCGCGCGTTCCATCTCCTCACCCTCACCCTCTCCCGCGCTCGGGAGAGGGTGATGTAGCGGCCGTGCTCAGCCTCACGAGAGCGGAATGAGCCCTCGTGCATGGAACGCGCGCGCACCGGTAGCTGTGACAGCGCTGTAAAGCGCGTCCTATGGTAAAGATATAAACAACCGTTTAGAGTACCGTTGGTTGAGACTAGCTGAGACGCCAGAAAGTCTGGTCGGTACCATTTTGAGTGTTTGTGCGTATGGCGCGTGCTTTGCTCGCCTTCCTAAGTGACACAAACGCACGTGCTGGGCTGCGGAGATCGTGCGCAGGGCTGTGAAAGTGTCAACAAATTTAGAATCGCCTCAAGAGTGGGCTGGCGTATCCAGAGTGTGCCGGCCACCTGACGAACGCGCATAACTCCGCACCGTTTGATGCTATTCGCATTAACGTAGATAATCATTCCCAAAGGATGGGTTCTGCTGATTTTTTTGTTTATTCTTTCTGTAACAAGTTATTTATTTGGCCTCCAGGTGTTGGTCATCGTTCTCAGTATTATAATTCTTGGCTATCTGATGCGTCCATTTGGGAGTTTTTCAGTGCGTTCTACTGTTGAAATGGTGATGGAGGGCACGAATGACATTGGTGATTAGAAGCCACCTCGGTGGCTCCGAGGCGAGAGCGCCGGCCTCACGGATCCCCATGTGGCGGGTTCGAATCCCGACCGAGGTGCCCGTAATCTGACGGAGGCTTATTGCAGAGAAGGCGCCATGTAACCGAGCTTTCGGTTGCACGTCAAAAGATCCCCAGGTGGTCCAAATTAATTCTCAGTCCTCCGCTGGGGCGTGCCAGATGCCCGCCGTTGGTTTGGCACGTAAAACTCCCAAATTTGATGCACCATGTAGTAGCGTTTACAAGAACACATGCCAGTACGATGCTCATCCGGATTGAAACGGACACAGGTACGGTTTGAACCCAGGATCCTCAGGTTCTGCGGCGCATTAACACACTCCACCACCAATCCACCCGACTGGAGCAGCATACATTTTGCAGCATATTTGAACAGTCCGAGAACGTGCTTGCTTGCTGCTCCGGAAACTGGCTGGGCACAAACTGATATCTCTATGCTTTCCCCCTTTGTTTCGTTAAATGATGATAACTGGTCATCACCCCTGATGGTGAGAAGTGAAAAAGTTAGTCCGACACATCTGCGTGTGTGATGTGATGGTGAGTAAAACAGGCTTGTAGTTGTCGGTGTCAGTGTGCCGTCACGATATACGCACCCCAAAAAATATTCTTTTAGAAGCATAATGCTCAGAAGTATAGGTGATTTAGTGACTGAATAATCTTTGCTGGACAACCAACCAGGGGCATGTCCAGAAGCAAAATTTGAGGCAATGGGTTTTTAAAAAAAAAAAAAACTCGAGTCTATTTTTGTCGCGTAAAATAAAGGCATTTCCCTCGCTGGTCGTACTTTTTGCTTCTCCGTAGAGGTACAAACAAGAATATGGTTAAAAAAGTTACACCATGTAAAAAAGAAAAGGATGGCTTGACAATGAGAAAACTGCAATGATATAAATATTATTACAAATGACATTGCAATGTCGACAATCGTAAGGACGGCGTCCGACTGGTACCTCATGCGTGCAAGCATCTGCAGTATGTGCGCAAATATAGCTTCTAGGAAGCTTGCAATTGCACATGCTTGTCCGTACGAGCAGATGCACGGTGGCCACCAGATGACCTGCATGCAATCGCCTATAGTACGAAGTAGTGAACATTGTTCTTGAACCTCGCACCTCTCAGTAGGCCTGTTTTACGAAACCATAAATATTAGATTGAGATATGGACGAATTCAGCCGAAATAAAATAAAAGGATGCGGAGTATTATGTTGGCTATTATGCGCAAGTGCAGGTACAATCTCCCACAATATGAAAGACTCATTTGTTGAGGGAGCGAATGGCAGGCACTTTGGCCAGAGACACTTTCTTTTTAGGAAAAGGATAGAACAAAGGTTCATTTACTTGCTCACCCAAAGTAATGTGCACCTGGCCAAAGCGAATCCAGCACAGTAGCCTGAAACTGCATTATCAAATGGGTCTTTCGAATCGCTTGGAGACTGTACTTGCAGAACAGTAAGAAAGCATGCATGGGAATGGTCTCTATACTCGGTGGTTTGTCCCTACTCAAAAGACAGCACAGACCACACAAACACTGAAACACCAACGACAGTAACGCGTTTGCACAGGTCAACCTGTCACGTCGGCAAGTAGAGGATCGTTCTCGACAGATTCCTTCACAAGCGAGGTCTCTGCGGGCCTCCTCGGCTTTGATGAGCTTCTTCAGGTTATCCTTCGCGTCGTCCTTCACAGACGCGCGTTTCTGGGGTTTTTTGGTCCGCTGCTTTGGGCGGCGGCCGCTGCCCAGAGCCTTGGCGACTTCTGGGCAGCCGCAGGCGCGGGTACACCGGCGGCAGCTCCCGCTTCCCTTGGTCGGGTCCCTGCCCGGCGAGTAGTGACGGGATGTCGATCCCCAACCTCGCCATCAACTTGGTCATCACGTCGTCGACGTATGCGCGAAGTATCAGGTTAGCCGACTTGTCCAGCTTGGTCGGCTGCAGGTTGCACACACATGATCTTACCGGCGGACTTTTTTGGCGAGCAGGGGTAGCGTGCCACAGGGCACGATCTGGAGCGTCGAGCCCAGGCAGAGGACAAGATCGGCGACCCTGCAATGCGCGTCAGCAGCCTCGATGGCGTCTTCGGGCAGCTCGTCTTCCCAGTCTAGGATGGAGTCGTGAAGGCGGCCCTCGCAGAGCCGTCCGTTGCGCTTGGGCACGGGACAGGCTCGCCCGTGGGTTTCTGGCCCACCGTCCGCGTCGCCGTGTCTCTGATGAACTGCCGGCGGCACTGGTTGCAGCGGTCGACGAACATGTTGCCGTGCAGGTCGGCTAGAGTGTCCAGCGGGAAGCCAGACTTTGAGGTGGAGTCCGTCTGCGTTCTGGCTTACCAGGAACTGGAGCTTGCCGCGTTCGGCGAGGGCGACCAGGGCCAGTGTGAGTGGGGGTCGGGACGGCGTCGTCGAAGGAGATGTTCAGCGTGGGTTTCTCGCCCTTCCGCTCGAGGGTCCAGACCTGCTTGACCTCGGAAGTCGGGGATGCCAGCCGACGTGCCGATGCCCGCGCCAGTGATGACCACGACGTGTTTGGAGGACTGCATCCAGTCCGCGAGGCGCGCGATCTTGTCATCGAGCAGCGCGGCGTCGTCGAACTGCTCGGCCAGGCCGCAGACGCCCTTATCGGCGTAGTCGGACAGACCGCTCGCGTAGTCGCACGACATAACGGCTTGTGAAAGTTGATCGAGTGTGTCGGTTACATCTTTCAGATGTTTACATCGGTTCACAGACACCACCGACACCACCGATTCATCTGCGATGGCTGTACACTAATGGCCGCGACTAGTTTGGATTGATTGATTGGATTGGTACTCTACACCACTGGATTGATTGCGACGCCAACGCGCGAGGCAGCTTGGGATTGCCGGCGC